>PVJL010011172.1:0-44360 GCA_004026885.1 Lyroderma lyra
TCTCTCTCTCTCTCCGGTTGGTGATGAGCTGGTGAGTGTGCACTTAATTTTGTTCCCTAATTGTCTGGACTTTCTCTTCCATTTGAGCCATGTATCCTGGTGTCAGGCCTTTATTTCAAGCCAGCACTGGAGTGCGTGTGAGTTGTAAAGTGATTAAGTTCAGCTGGTGGAGACTGGAGGCAGGCAGTGAAAAGCTCTGCCTGGCTTGTTTCCACGTGGGCCTCTGCAGTTTTGGTCTGCTTTCCTTCCCCTAGACCTGGTGACCTAGGGACAATAGACTCTGCTTCATGTACAAGTGCATTTGTTTCTGGAAAATGAGTGGGTTCATTTTGCTTGGAGGGAACGGTATTGCTATTATCCCAGTTCTGTTTTGACTTTTATCTCTATGAGAGGAGGTCTTGGGAGGAGTTCAGACCACTACATTTTAATTCTTATGTGTCTGCAGGGCCCAGGTCCTTACTGGGTTTGAGTGAGCTGAGTGGACATTGTCTTTGGCCTGGTCTTTGCTCAGAGGCTTCCAGTTTTCTTAGTACAACTAAGCAGTAAACTGAAGTCAGATAATTTTAGTGAGCCCTAAGAGGAGCTCCTAGTTTTAATGTTGTCACTGTGGTGAGGGTGCATCTTTTTGGTACATCTAAAAAGCTTAAGATGCACTAAAAAAGATCAGGGGCCTTAGTTGACAGCAAGCCCAAATCAAATTCCAGTGCCATAGTCTCCTGTTCAGTTGACCTTCAGTGAATCACTGAACCATTCTGAGGCTCAACTTTTGAGGATCAAAATATATGAAAGCCAGGCACTATCTGGTGTATAATAAAAGTTAGGTGACTTCTAGAAGTAAGCAGTACATTTATTAAGAGCATCCACATTCTTTATTATTGTTACACAATAATGTAATGTATGTATATTTATTTATTTAATTTATTTAACCTTTATTATTGGACATTTAGGTAGTTTACAGTCTTGTTATTTCCTCTACATGTGACATTTCAGTTGGGTTTTGATTGACTGTTTAAAGAACTCTAAATATGCAGTGCATCCTGTTATGTTTATTTTGTGTACCTAGTGATGACTAGAAACCAACTCACCATAAATATCTTGATTGAGCAATAAAGGATTTTCTATTAAAAGCAACACCATGCTGATGGCTTTCATGTGAGTACATCTTTGCCCACTCCAGTTTAAAAGATGTAATGTTGAGAAGGAATGACAACATGAACCAGAGAAACCTCATGGTCTTTGTATTCACAAGGGCAGAAGGGGCATACTTGCAGTGTTTACTTAGCAAAATGTGTGCTAGGGAATTCCTCCAAAACTATTTTAAAAGGATTAAAAGGCTATTAAGATCATGTCTTGTGAAACATTTAGTTTTCCAGTTGGGAGGCTTTGCTGATTGGGAGAAAAATTAGTTTCTGTCTGATGGAAGTAGGCTTTTGTTGTTGAATAACTATATAGAATGTATTGAAGTCTCCGCTGTTAAGTTGGGAATTGAGGGAAAGGGGATGTAAACTTCCTTAAAAGATGTTGAATCTGGGATTTGGAAGGGCCCATATGAGTACTTTCCTGGCTTCAAGATTGTATTGAAAGTTGAATTTTTAAGGCAAATATCTACATTCCTACTCATTAAGTGGTTGAGCTTAGACACTTAATAATAAAACAACATATTAAAACATTAACATATTTTATATTTATTTTACTTCATTTAACCTAGTTCTAAGAGGTAGGTGGTATTTGTCCTCTTTTTACAGAATGGAATCTGAGGCTTAGGGAAGTTACATAACTTGCCCAAAGTCACAGCAAATATGTGGGGGAGCCAGGGTTCAAATCCAGTTCCTTCCAACTTCAAATCCATTATTTTAACTACTAAGCTAAGTTGCCTGCCTTTTATTTAGTCCTTAAACTGCTTGCATATCTATCAAATGGAGATGACTTAGTACAGAGTAGATTTTACTAACTCTTACATCCTGATATCAAGTTATTCCTTCCTACTGTTTCCCTCAGGTTCTTTATTTTCATTTCATTTTTATTCACTCCACCAGCAGTGGGACTGGGACTGGGAGTGGATGAAATAATAGTGGTCTCTTAGGATGAACATGGGTAGTTATGTTTCTCATCTCACCACTTTGATTTCATATGTGCTCTGAGTGGATTCCTCCTGCACTAAGATTTTAAAACAATCAGTATTCTTGGCTAAAATAGCTAACAGTGAGTGGGGAACAAAATTTGCGAGTCTGTTCTGATAGCAGTGCCCTATACAGCTATCCCTAAAACAGAATTGTGCCGCACACCACCAATATAGCATATACTTCTAAACAGTTTTGTATTTTTCTTTGCTTCAGGTTGAAGATGGAATCCACTGAAGAAGGAAGGCCTGGGTCTTTGGCACCTTGTGTGTCAGCCCAGGAGTGGCACTGTGAAAGCCTTTGTAATAATGTCTGCTGCAGACCCCCTAAAAGGCAAGTGGGCTTGAATTTGGACATTCTCATTAGGAAAGGTTTAAGGCTGATGGGACCATGAAGACAGGTACTTTGACCAAGATATGTTGCCTTAAAGTGTTCCTTGTCACATGTATGTGTCTTTTCTATCTAAAAGTAGGCAGTCTTTTGAGTTACTATTGTATCCCAAAATTGTTAGACATGCAATAGGCAGAGTAAAATTGAATGGTGGTATAATAAAACAGAGTTGATTTAGTATTATCAGTTGTTAGTTTGTATCAGGCCTTCATGAAGCACATATAAAAAATGAAACTGGTGCCACGAGCACCAGTACTTTAAAACACTTCCACAGGGAACAAAATGAGTGGGTCACTGATTGTTTATGGGGTATTTACAAAATATTTTAAAACCAGTAAATACTGAGTAAATATGAAGTGGACTTCTCATGGTAGAATGACACTTGCTGAACCATAACTAGAATCCCACAGAAGGCATCACATATTGGGAAAGGCATGTCAGGATATACGTGCTAGGCTTTGAGCTATGCGCTAAAGCCACAAAGACCAGGCCCTTTGCAATCTGGGTTTTGTTTGTGAGATGAGACAAATAGAGAAGTCACACCTTTAAATCTGTAATTATCCTCCTCTAAGAAGTACTTGGATCATGGAGTTTTGAGGTAGATGTTATTAGAATTATAGAAACCTATGACTTCATGACTTGCTTCTTGTCTACAGTCCCTTAGTTAATCTCAAATGCTGCAGATCTGAAAACATTTTACATAATTAAAGCATTTGAGTATAGGATAAGAAAGAAATAAAATAACCCATTGGTTATATCTCTGAGATACTTAAAACACCTCAGTTTCTTTCCAACCTACTGAGCCAGTATGTTTTTCTCATCACTGTATTTTTTTGTGTATAATGCACTCCTGTGTATAATGTCCACCCACATTTTTGGCCCAGACTTTTAAGGAAAAAAATCTTTCGTTATAATTTTTTAAATCAAATTTTTATTTAGGTACTTGTTTTTTGTATTATAAAGGAATTTTAGCATTTATTTTTTAACATAATATATGGAATATAAAATTGAAAGCAACAAAGAAATAAAAATTCATGGACACAGTCAATAGTTTAGTGGTTACCTGAAGATAAAGAGGGAGGTGGGTGGGGCCATCAAATATATGGTGATGGAAGAACTGACTCTGGGTGGTGAACACATAATGTAGCACGTAGATGATATAATGTAGAATTGTACACCTGGAACCTATGTAATTGTTACTAACCAATGTCACCCCAATAAATTTAACAATAAAAAACTTACTTCGGGGTATTTTGCATACGGATATTACTGATTTCTAGAGTTATGCTTTTAACTCAAAGTATAAATAAAAGAATTAAAAGCATATAGATATGGAATTAGTACTACCCATGTATAACGTGTGTCCTTATTTTTCTCTCACAAGTTTAGGCAAAAAAAAAAAAAGTGTGCATTATACACAGCAAAATACGATACATTCTGAACCAGGCACATCCTACCTGTGGCCCAGGACCGCTTTGAATGCGGCCCAATACAAATTCTTAAAACATGAGGTTTTTTTGCGACTTTTTTTTTAAAGCTCACCAGCTATCTTTAGTGTATTTTATGTGTGGCCCAAGACAGTTCTTCCAGTGTGGCCCAGGGAAGCCAAAAGGTTGGACACTACTATAACCAAACCATATTCTGTAGCTCTGCTTCTTATTTCATGTAAGTAGTGGTATGATGAAATGAAAATAGGGAGTTTTGACACTTGGATTTAAATCCTAGCTCTTAATACCTAGATGACCTTAGGAAATTTATTTAACTTCTGAGCCTCAAATTTCCTTGTAAATATGGGGTTTTTGTAAAATTTGAGCAAAATGATTTTAATAGTTCTGTGATCCTATTTTAGTCATACTTATCTTTCAAGGTACAACTGTCCAAAGGAACTTTCTACAATGGAAATGTTCTGTATTTATATTGTCCAATATAGTAGCCATTAGCCAAATATGGATATTAAGCAATTAAAAAGTGACTGGTGTGATGAGGGATTTTATTTTTAATTAATTAATTAATTAATTTTGGGTGGTTCCCTGGCTGGGAATCAAACCCAGGCCACAGCGTTGAGAGTACTGTAGCCTCTACACCACCAGGCAACCCCATTTTATTTTTAATTTAAATTTACATGGCTGTGTGTGGTATTACCTATTGGACAGTGCAATTTTTAAAAATTGAGATGTAAATGATATAACATCAGTTTCAGCTGTAAAACAATTCGATATTTGTATATATTGCAAAATGATCACGACATTAAGGTTGGTTAAGATCTGTCACTACATCTAGTTACAAATATTTAATTATGAGAACTTTTAAGATATAATCTCTTAGCAACTTTCAAATGTACAATACACTATTATTTTAAGTGCAATTTTAAGGCTCATTCAAGACTTATCTTTTCTTCATGAAGCCTCCCTTGACCAATGATTCTTTTAACATTACTTGCTTTCTCTACCACTTACTTCATATTTACCATGGACATTAATAATGAGTCTTTTCTAGCTAGATTGGATTTGAGGTGATGTAGTTTTAAATATCTACATTACTGCATGAAAAGGAATATGATAAAGTATATTGTAATATTTTTAGTTAATGAGTTTTAAATGATCATTAAATATAAGAGAAAAATTTTCTAGTTAATAATTCGATGAAGAATGGAAAATAATCTGAAAGGGTTGCCTGCAGTAATGAACTTTGTCCAGTCTGTTTCACTTGAAAGTTCAGATTACACTCAAACTCTGGAGGAGGAAATTAAAGCTTCTTATATTGCCATCTTGTGGCTGACTTGGGCTCCAAGTGATGCAAATTTAATTTTGTTACATCAAGGAAAGGTTCTTTACTGTGATAAAAAGTTTTCTAAGAGTTAAGGTTAAATACAATTGGTATTGGCTCAAATGAAAATGAAAAGTGCTTTGAAAAACCCTATTTTGGATTACCACCTCATTTATCTAAATCTTAGCTTCTTCCTTCCTTCCTTCCTTTTTTTTTAAGATTTCATGAATTTGGAATTCCCTCGTGGTGTAGTGGCTAGGCTTCGGCGCTGTCAACACTGCGGCCTGGGTTTGATTCCCAATCAGGGAACTACCCCCATATTTAAAAAAAAAAAAAAAGATTTCATGAATTTAATGATTTGATTAGATGTGCATGTGTTCTGCAGTCACACACCTGTGGAATTGAGAGGCTGGCAGTAACCAGTGTTATTTATGCCTCACCTCCCTGCATTTGTTTCCATGGCTGACGAGCTCTCGTTGCAGCCAGCACATAGCTCTTTCCTTTTGCAAATCTGTTCTCCTATTGTGAGACTATTGACCTTTATAATCTTTCAGAAGTGGGTTAAACTTATTGTACAGTTTTCCCAAACTTTTAAATTTATACAAAAAGCTGAGCCTGTGTATAAGTCCTGCCCCAATTTGATACTGAGTTTGGGCATTTGAGATTCTTCATATAGATGGGTCAATTTATATTACTGAATTAAGATTCAAATAAAGAATGAGCTGTTTTCTTTGAGATTAATTTTCCTTGAGTCTGTATGCATGTGACTAGGTGTGCAGTAGGCTGGTGTGCATTCAAGTTTTGTCATCATAACCTTTGTGTATTTTTTTTTTTATTTTCCAGAGATAATGTTAGGTAGTTAATAGATTATGTAGTTCAACTTCATTCCTAGATAGAGACTGGATTCATTTGATACCACAGGTAAGTGAAAGAAAAACCTT
The DNA here is from genome assembly GCA_004026885.1 of Lyroderma lyra. Classification (NCBI taxonomy): domain Eukaryota; kingdom Metazoa; phylum Chordata; class Mammalia; order Chiroptera; family Megadermatidae; genus Lyroderma; species Lyroderma lyra. The sequence goes on from PVJL010011172.1 coordinate 6,218, forward strand.
CATGTTACTTCATTTGGATTTCTAATCTTCTAGAAAGTTTTGGGTCTCAGTGTTCATAGTGGCCAAGATTTGGTCATTGAAAAAGCCTTGGCTCTAACCTTAACAGGGTTTTCCTGGTTTAGGGATAAGGAACCGGTGTGGTGGTTTGCCCTTCACCAGTCATTTACAGTTTGCCATGATGAAATGCATGTTATGTCCGTGTTTCAGCTGATCCCCTGATTAAATACATGCTCTGAGCAGACTAAAGCTAAGGCAAACACCTGGAATGGAATTCTGCTTCTCGGACTATTTACTGGGCTCTAGTCCATGATCTCAAGTAATTCTTAAATCTTTATGAATTTGATAGTACAACACTTCGTTGTGTTTGTCTTTTCATCAAAAGATTTGAGATAGGGTCAAGAATCTTTAATCTAAAAATTCAAATACAGAAAAAGCACTGATAACTGGCATAACTCTATCAAACCCTTGGCAGTTTTTAACTATTTTATTAGTCTATAAAGATTAAGAGAATCCCAGCATTGGTTAAATCAATTTTGTCAAGATCATATAATGTAATACTATACAGTCACTTAAAAGTTATGTTTGCCTTTCATGAAATGGGAGGGTATTCATGATGATTAATTTAAAAACAAGTTATAGAGCAATACGTATAATCCCTTTTCTGCTTTAACATTATTTACTTGTTTACTTGAGAAATCATCTGAAAGGATATACTCTAATACTAGGGATTACTGTCTCTAGAATTAGATTCTATGGGTGATCTTGTTAACTTGTATTTTATTATATTCCTGTATTATATAGTTTGGAATTATTTTTAAGCAACCTGTGCCTGCATGTTTCAACAGAGAATGGGATACATATGAGTGTGAAATACAAGAAATACAAATAATTCCAAATAACATCAGCATTTGAAATAGTGTTAGCTTTTGGATATGTCTTTTGCAGAAGTAAAATTTCAGGAGACTGAAACTAGATCTGGTTTCTTTTTAGAAACTTCTTTCCGAAATCTGGAACTCTTAGGTGCTGTAAGTCCTGGATATACAGTAGGTGATGACAACATTTTTCTTTTATGGTAAGGCTTATGATGAAATTGAGAAGCTTTGATATACATATGAAACTTTGAAAATTCAGCTTTGTGACATGGCTAGCTGCTACAAATTTTATATTTTAAAGTCAAAGATGTTGAGAGGTAGCATAGTAATAATACATGGGCCAGAGTGGGTTCAAACCTGTTGTCTGTCACTTAACCAGCATTGTAACCTTGGCAAGTTTCTTAATATCTCAGTGTCTCAATGTGTATATCTGAGAAGGAGATAATACTAGTACCTGTCTTAGTAGTGCTTGACTTTGAAGATTAAATTAGATAATAAATGTGTGGGCCTTAGAACATTATCGAGCATATGGTAAATGCTCAGTAGATGGTAGCTATTTTATTAATGTCCATGTATGTATTTATTTACCTTAGACTTTTACACTACCTGGTGATTTCTGCCATTTGCATAATTCTTTTATTGCTATTTCAGTGATTCCCAGCCTTTTTCCACTTGTGTACCCTCTTTAAACCCATTTCTATAAATTGTACCCCTTGTTTTTAAAACAGTTGTTTTAAAATTCTGACACTGTAATAAGGAAAGAAAAATTCCTACACTGAAAATACAAATCAGTTTTAATTTTACAATATTTTTAACAGTTAAATATTGATAATGATAATCAAGTGTTTAATTAAATAATTAAAATAACTAAATAAAGATCAAGTAATTAAATTAAAAAGCTACTTGAAAAGAATCACAAAGACAATGGATTTTTTTAGTCAGTAACTAAAGTGATCAAAGAGTCTGGCTGTGGATGTAGTTACATGTTTGGGGAAGTTCTAGAAACATCACAAATGGATTGTTCTAAAACTATGTAATGATTGGTAGGAGAGTGGTTTGGGGGAAGGGTTCATAGCCACGCCCTCACCCATCATCATTAATTAATGTGAACTAATTTTGAAGTATCTCCATTAATGGTGATTCAAACTTAACATTTATGGTTCGATAACTAACATTTGCATTATTTTATGTTGGTTCTTCACCATTACTAATCATTTGTTGTGTGCCCCTCAACAGCCCAGCATGTACCCCTGGGGGTATGCTACCACTGCCTAATTTAACTCTAGAATTAGGAAAAGTATGGCAATAGGGACTAAAGTGTATGTATATCCCTATATAATTGTTCCAATACCATTTTCTTTAGTTAATTATTCTTGGTTTTGGCACTAATTTATTTATCATCTTAATTCCTCATTTTGTCTGTATAGCTGGACCAGATGATAGTTAATAGTTTCTTCAGTTCTTGACTAACTCTTTAGATGTAGTGATTCCTTAAGAGTCTCACATGATATCTTTATTTTTAATAAATATTTCTTAGAACATTTACTAAAATATTTATTTGCATGGTTGGAGATAAACTTTGATGGCTGTTCCTCTCACTGCTTAGAGCCTTAGGTAGTGGGATTTTAGTCCATCATATATGTAAGCTGACTTGTCTTCACTCAGAGCACCATGGGGATGGATTGGCTGTCCATTCGTGCCTCTGATTTTTGCGGAGTCAAACAGTTACAAAGCAGGTGTAATTCTAGATTGATAAAATGTACTTGTGATTTAAAAACCAACAAAAGTTAAACTAAATTTAAAACATGAGGGTATAGTTTATAGAGGACCCTTTGATTGCAGTAGTATTTGAGTAGCATGATCTGGGACTATGAAAGAAGCTATAGTGAATTGATCTGGAAATTACTGAAACCTATTTCTCTGAAGTCATTCATATTTAAAATGTAAATGATTTATGTAGTTTTCTACTGAGTGATTGTTCATATATCCAGGGCAATATTAAAAATATCTTTTCCTTGCAGATGATTCTTCAAATTAAAGATGGAAGCGGACTTTTTCTCAACCAAAAATGGTGTATAGAATCAACTTGCAAAAAAGTAAGGGGCACCAAAGGAAAGGTTAAAATATTTTATCATTCTTAGATTCCACATTGTAAACTCCATACTTCCTTATCCTTAATGTCTGACCCAGAATACAAGGTCTATCTGGAAAAAATCCAGCAGTTGTCAATATAACGAGAACATATTGCACAACATTGATGTAACCTGGCAGCCAAGCAGAGTGGACTGGAATGCACATGTGTGAACAATGACACCTTCACTGTACTAGTCAGTGGTAACACTAGATGCCATTGAGTGAAAATGTATACTGAGTAGCCATGGCACTTAAAATGACTGAGCAAGTAGAGCAATGAATCTGCATAAAGTTTTGCGGTCAGCTTGAACATTGCTCTGCGAAAATTATTTGGATGATTCATAAGGCTTTCAAGGATGATGCAGTGAGTGCTGTGCCAATAAAAGTGTGGCACAAATGCTTCAAAGATGGTCAAGGATCTGTTGAAAGTGATCCATATTCTGGAAGACCTGCAGCAAACAGAACACCTGAGAATGTGGAACATGTACAGGCCTCAATCAACAAAGATTGGTGATTGACCCAGAAGCTGATAGGGGATTCCAAAAACTACTGTTGAGATTTTGATGCAGGATCTTGAATAAATGCCTCTGTTTTTCATATTACATGGCTGGATACTTTGTGGATGGACCTCATAGATAATCACAAAATATTTGAAGTGAATCAAAATCTCCATTGATTTTATTATTTTTAATCCCTAGAAAATGGCAACCATTTTAATGGGATTTCAGCAAGATATTTAATACATGGAATAACTGGGACTTAAATTTTGACTCTGATGTAAAATATATATCTAGATCCATTCAACTATCTGAGTACTAATGAATCTACTTTTAAAACTCTTTAATATCTGATTATGATGCTTGATCCTTTAAGAGGCCATAAAGAATGGCTGTGAAAACAACGTGGGTATGTGAGGGATACAAAAGCTGGTTCCCTGGTGGTGTAGTGGCTAGATTTCAGCACTCTCAATGCCATCACCTGGGTTCAACTCCCAGCCAAGGAACCACCAAAAAAAGAAAAAAAACCCCAAAAACAAAATAGAAAAAAATAGATATAAATTAAGCTTAGTGATGTTTAACAGGGAATCTTCTATAATGAACATTTTAGAGTCTTATTGGATGTTTACCATTGATTTAAATTGCACATACCTATCAAGTATGGTAACAAAGTCATTATTTCCTACTTTATATTTAATGTTAAAAAATTCTTAGTTGTTTTGGTTAAATTATACCACTGGGTATTTTTGGCCCAATATATTCTTACATTTGTGAGGGTATATTTAACTTCCAAAGCGTGTAAAACACACATCCAAATATTGGAATTCTGGCATACTTCACTATGTTTTGGAATGAGATTTAATACTCACACTTAATCACACCTATAGTATGCAACTATAATGTCTGTTAGAATATGAAACCTATTTAAAGTATCAAACTAATTTTAGAGTAGATGATGCTAACAGTCTAAGATTCAAAGATAATGAGGGAAAATTACTATCTCTGAAACTTAAGAGAAATGTGGTAAATACTCATAAGATAACTGATAAGTATCTACACAAGATGAAAATCAAACTTCCTGGTAAAAATCTCATTTTTGAAAGGTGAAAGTAACCTGTAATGAAATGGTGTAAGTGTAAGCACAAATTGTGCTGTCAGTTTATCCAGACTCCTTATGTTAGAAAGAATGGATTAAAGATCTATAAATGAAAAGGAAAACTTTAAACCTACAGAAAAGCAAAGAATGTAACACTGGAGTAGACATAAGCATAAGAAGGAAAGATTGATAAAAATGTATACAGTAAAATTCAGACAATGTTTGTGGACCCTGTATCTGGCAAAAGATTCATGTGAGTAGTCGTTCACATGAAAAAGATGTTTATTCTCACTAGTAATAAAAGAAGTACACATTAAAACAATGAGATACCATTTCACTGCCATTAGATGGGCAAAACCTGAAGCAAAACAACCTATTTCCAGATGCTGGGTCTGAAGCAATGTGATCCCTTTGCTGGTGGCAATAAATTTAAGTTATACTTTGGAGAGTGGTTTGGCAACTAGTTTACCTGAAGCTGCTTTATACACTAACCCAGTCTCTGGGTATTACATTCTATAGGAACTGGCATGTATACTCAAGTAGATGTACAGAAAGTTCATTGCAGTATTTTTTAATTGTAGAAACTGGGAACCAATGTCCATTAGAAAATGGATAATTGTGGTATATTTGTATTATTCGGCTATTAAAACGAATTAATACAAAGTGTATTAACGTGGCTACATCTCAAAAACGAAGAGTTAAAAGGCCAATTGGTATGTGCTATGTAATAAGATTTGGTAGTTTCAGAACATACAAAACAAAGACATACACATATACTAAAAGTGTAAAAGCATGTATTGGAATGATAAAAACCAGAATCTGGCTTGTTTACCTCTAGAGAGGTAGGAGGAAAGTGAGGTTGAGGTAATATCTTACTTCATTAAAAAATACCAAATGTAAGAAAGGTTTGGGTTTATTAAAGCTGAGTGATGGTCATTTACACAATTTGGTATGCTTGATATTTAATAAAAACCAATATTTTACAAAGATCTTTTTGGTGGATGGCTCTTGTAGCTCAGCCTTCCTTGATTGATTTCAGTGTATCGTCTCAAGGAGCACCCTAGAAACTAGCCAGTGAAGGGTTTGTCTATGCCATGAGAACAGGACACATGTCATGAAGAAGCACATTAGTTCCTGATGTTCTAGACTCTGTGTGTGTGTGTGTGTGTGTGTGTGTGTGTGTGTGTGTTTGGCTAGAATCACAAAGTTAGGTACTTGTGCTAGTTGGATTTGAATGTTTTGTGTTTTATAACTTTAAATGACATTACACCCTTTTATTTCTACATTTAACACAGTCAAAACCACAAAATGCACAGAAGGCTCAGATAGCCAAAACATGTTAGGGATTACATGGTTTACACATGAACCTCCAATTTTCATTGAATCCAATTTGCACCACTAGAATTAAGTTATAACTCCAAATTCTCAGAAGACAGTCATTTTAGGAAGAGTATACAAAGCCCAAGCTTACCGTGAACAAGCTGCAAATAGACAAAGCTAACAAAGTTATTAGGTTTTTGAAAGAGAAAGGTTTACTATTACACATTTCACAACCCATAAAGGGCTTGGCGCCCATTGTGTTGCTGATTGATTGGATTATGCCTGTTACAAATTCATGCTGGTGTGTCATATCTGGAAAATCCTTACAAAGGAGCATTAAGGCTTACATTTTGAGGATCCCTCAAGCCCTCCTCAGTTTAATTTCTAGTATGAATTCTAATGGACGCATATGTTGAACAATAAAAAAATCATAGTATGGAACAGAAAAAGTGATAGGTAACAGCGTTAGGGTCAAACAAGTACAAACATTTAAACCATCCTAAGCGGGTCCAGGCGAGCACACAGGCAGATCACCTCAAAAAAGCTGTGGTGCCTGATTCTATTGTTTTACTTCAAACACTGTAGTGAATATTATAAGGTGGACTCAATCGAGGAAAGTTGTTTTCTTTAAATCTATATGGAGGATGTCTATATCAAGACGGATTAAAAAATGGCAGAATCTACCTCAAGATAGAGGTGATAGCTGTCCAATTTAGGAAGCACAATTTCTAGGAATTTTTCCGAAACTGCTTAGAAAGCCTGTGCTACTCAGACGGTACTCCTCACATTTTCCCAGGACGAACAACGTGTACTCAAAGGGTGGCCCTATTAGCTTCTCAACTGACCCTCTGTGCTCTTACTCTAAGGAGAATGACCTCACATGCCATCCCCATTTAAGTTAGGATGGTGCTCTTAGGCTGGTCGAGGGCAGTAAAGGGCATTCAATGACAGTGCATGCGAGGCTCCCAAGTGGGAAACCTAAACCAGGTTCACTCGGATTTGAGCACTCACTGACCCTGAGACTCCCGTGCCCAGTGAGTGCGCGGCCGGAGTCCGCGTACCAAAGCTAGCAGGTCCCAGCATCCTTAGCGACTGCACCGAGGTACTCACCACCCCCGTCAGGCAACTCCGCGCATGCGCCTTCCGACACAGTGGCGACGCGCACGCGCCGCGAATCCTTTCTCATGGTGGAGGGCCCAAGGCAACGGCGTTTTCCCGCGCTTTTTCTCAACACCTCAGGTTAGGTACTTAATTATTACTGTTATTATTATTATTTTTTTCCTGTCAAGCGCAGAAAGCAGGCTCAGGGTTTCAGAGTGAAGTTTCTGCGAGTCTAACTTAAAAACTTGGCCCTCGATAACTTGGATCGCTCGCTAAATTGGCACTTTCCCGCAACTCGTGGAAAATTTGGAATTAGTTGCGCCTCTCACACTGCCTGAGAAGTGTCTTAGCTTCAAAACTGCCCTCAGGTCTTCTGCTTCCTCTACTCCCATTACTTTGCTGAAGGTAAAATTGATCTCATGACTTCGCTGCAGGTGCCGCATACCTGTGGAGACTCACTCAGTGGGGACACTTGGGGTAAGGGCGTCAGAGCGTCCTCGTAGACTCCTATGACCAAGGCCACATTCTTGACAGAATTTGTCAGTCGATAAATGTAAACATTTTTTCTTGGTTTCTAATAGGTGTGATACTACTATATTTTACACTCTGTGATTTATTTTGGTATATTCAGGAGATGGCTGCCCGGTTTGGATTAGTAAAATTTCGATGAGAGTGGATGCAATATTGAAAAGTAACAAGAGTATTTAGTTTTACAAATTTTTAAAATAGAAGTCTAGCATTGAATAATATTTATATTAATGGATGACTTGTTGCTCTGATGATTTTAAAAATCTGTATTTATATAGATTTTCAGGCCCCCTAATGGTCAATACTTGGACAAATTAGATTAGTTTCCTTTTAATACTGTTAGGTTACTTTCAATCAACAAAGGTAAAGAATCTAAGAAATCAGCGTATATGAAGAACTTTAAAATACTTTGCTCTAAAGAATGGCTAAAATCAGTTGCCTGAACTTTTATATTGCCAAGTGTGAGAAGTAATACTAAAGTAGTCTAGCAGACTATGAATGGGTAATAAGTTTGGGTTTTTGTTTAGGCATTGAGGAATGACAAAAGCAATAATTGAATTTGTATTTGTACTTTGTAAATGTTACTAATCATTTTTTCCCATATACATATTATTTTTGATTTCAGTAAGATTTGGAACCACCTATGTCTTTAACTTTTTCCTTAAAAATTTTTTTTCAGGACTTTGTAGTGATTTGCACAAAGGAGCATAATTAACATCATTGAGTGACTGAAATCACTATAATATATTGATTATAATAATGTACATTTATTTTCATTAAAAGAAAACATACTTTTTATTTATTTTCACCGGAATTTTACTTATTTGACCTTTTCATTTACCACTTATTAGGATTCTTTTCAGTATCTGGAGACCTCACTATCTGTTATGTCTTTGTGTGAAGACATGCTGCTTTGTAATTATCGGAAGTGTCGCATCAAACTCTCTGGTTATGCATGGGTCACTGCTTGCTCTCACATTTTCTGTGATCAGCACGGTAGCGGTGAGTTTAGTCGTTCACCAGCTATCTGCCCTGCCTGCAACAGTACCCTTTCTGGAAAGCTAGATATTGTCCGAACAGAACTCAGTCCATCAGAGGAATATAAAGCCATGGTGCTGGCAGGACTTCGACCAGAGATTGTGTTGGACATTAGCTCCCGAGCGCTGGCCTTCTGGACCTACCAGGTTAGTACTTAGGCTAGTTTCTTTGAAGAGTATGATGTGAGGTACATGTGAAAGGTTCTAATGTTTTTCCTTCATTGTGTTTGTATTTATTTTTTATGATGTATGGGAAACTTTGTTTTTAATAAATCGTTTTCTTCAAAAGTAGTATGTTTATTGATGAAAATTTAAAAGAAAGAAAATAAAAATCACACCCATAATTCCCATCAGTCAAAGATGACCATTGTTGATATTTTGTGTATTACTAGGTTTTTTTCTGTGCATAAAAATATTTTTACAAATAAATATTTTTGTCTCTACTAAAAAAGAATAACAGCATATGTACTGTCTTTGTGGTCAGTTAAAGGTGATGATACATTATGCCTATTATGAATATTTCATTAAATATTTTAAAATTAAGAATTCTATAATCATAATTTTAGTGGTTGCATTGTATTATGATTTATTTCTATTATAAAAAATTCTGTGATGAGCATTCTTATTATCAAATGCACATCCTTAATTTTTACTAAGATTAAATTCCTAAAGGTGGATAAATACGTTTCAATGTTTTTAAATTGCAGTATTTTAAAATTGCCCTCCAATTAGACCATATCATTTTGTATTCCCTTAGGAAGTATATGAGGGTGCTTCATTCTCTACAGTTTCTACTCACATAGTAGATGTGGTTAAAAAAGAATCTCATGGCTCTTTAAATAAACATTTCTTGGATGACTTGTAGATGGACACATTTTCTTGTATTTTTTTCATGTATTTTTTCTTTTGTAAATTGCTTATTTCAAATGAGTGTCTTTCCCTACTGATTTGTAAGAATTCTCTATATATATATACTTAACTCAGATGCTGCAAGAAATTTTTTTTTTTTACTTATTAGTCTCCATTGATCTATTTGACTTACAGAAGTTGAAAATTTTTATGTATTCTATGTAATCATAATTTTAATGATTGCATTGTATCATTGTTTTTTTCTAGGTTATTTTTAAAAAATGTTGCATGAGCATTTTTATCATCACATTCATGTCTGTAACTTTCTTTATTTTTTCTGCCTTTGGTGCCTTCTTAGAAAAACCTATCTTCCTGTGGAGAACTTTAATCACTGTGGAGCATATTCTTATATCTTTCATGTACAATTTATAAGAATATTTTTTAAAGGTTTTGTTATCTGTCAAGTAAATATTTTCATTATGTTTTTCTAAGTAAAATGTTCCTCTTATATATTCCTGTTATCATCTTATGCTTACCTTTATTGTATTATTAATACTGTGTCATAATTACCCAATATTTGTTCATCTCTTCTAGTTGCAAGAGTTCATTAGGTCATGTTTTGATTCCTGTATATATCTGGGTCCTCAGTGATCATTATAGTTACTGGTGTAAGTCTCAGTAAATACTTATTGACTAAATGAATAGATACTATATGTTAAAGTAGATTCCTATTTGGGGGTAGTATTGATTAAAAATGTACATGTGATATTGTTTTCATAATTTCAGATATGGAAGAAACCTGTAAATTAATAAGGTAGCCAGAAATGAATTTTTCTTTACTTTGTTATTCAATTTTTTTCTATTTAGTCATTGAATATTTATTTTTTGAGTACCAGGGAACATTTATATTTCATGTACCTTGTTAGGTGCTGGGTACACAATAATGAACAAAACATATGAGCTTCAAGGAGCCTACACATTACTGTTGCTAAAGATTAAAAAAAAAAAAAATCTCAGACATTAAAAAATATTTTTAATGCCTACAATGATAAGGGAAGTGCAGAGTGCTGTAAGACCACACAGTGGGTACAGGTAACCCAGACTTGGTGTGGTTACATCAAACTATATAGAATAGGCAAATTTAAAATAGTTGAAAAAAAAAAGAGAGCACTCATATTTCACTTTCTGTCAATATTTAAAAGACAGTGAATCTAAAGGTAAGCCAAAATTGGTTTCTGTGTGTGGTTAAGTTGTCTTTGGCTGTATAACAAGCTTAGTGGCTTAAACCACAAATTTAATGGCTTAAAATAACACACATTTATTATGTCAGTTTCTGTGAATCGAAATTCCAGGCATGGACTCTGCTCAAAGTCTTACAAGGCTGCAATCAAGGTCTTGATAGGAGCTGCAATCTCTGAACCTTGGCTGAGGAAGGATCTGCTTCCAAGTTCACGTGGTTTTTGGCAACATTCACTTTCTAGGGGACTATTTATTAGAGTGAAAGCCTCAGTTTTTTTAATTATTATTTTTAAGGGACTTTATTTTTAAAGCAGTTTTAGGTTCATCAGAAAATTGAGAAGGTGCAGAGATTTCCCATATATCCCCTGTCCCCTGCATATGCATAGTTTTTCCCATTAACATATTCCTCCAGAGTAGTTCATTTGTTATAAATGATGGGCTTACATTGACACATCACTGTCACCCAAAGTCCATAGTTTACATTAGGGTTCTCTCTTTGTATTGTACATTCTATGAATTGGGCAAATGTATAATGACATGTATCTACCATGATAATATCATATAGAGTAATTTCACTGCCCTAAAAGTCCTCTTGTGTACCACCTATTAATCCCTCCTTCCCCTCAATCCCTTGTAACCACTGATCTTTACAGTCCTCATAGTTTTGCCTTTTCCGGACTGTCTTACAAGTATAATTGGAATCATACAGTCTGTAGCCTTTTCAGATTGGCTTCTTTTGATAGCATTTAAGTTTCCTCCATGTTTTTTCATGGTATGATAGTTTCTTTTTAGTGTTGAAAATATTACATTGTACCAAAGTTTATTTATTCATTCACTTACTTAAGAACCTCTTGGTTGCTTCCAAGTTTTGGTAATTACAAATAAAGCTATTGTAAATATCTCTGTGTAGGATATACGTTTCCAACTTTTTTGGGTATATATCAAGGAACATGATTTCTGGATTGTATGGTAGGGTATGTTTAATTTTGTAAGAAAGTGCCAAACTGTCTTCCAAAGAGGCGGCAACATTTTGCATTCCTATGAATGAGAATGAATGAGAGTTCCCTTGACTCCACATCCTTGTCAGCATTTGGTGGTGTTAGTGTTCTGGATTTTGGCCATTCTCATAGGTGTGTAGTGGTGTCTCATTGTTTTAATTTGAATTTCCCTGATGACATATGATGTGTAGCATCTTTTCATTTCCTTATTTGCCATCTATGCATCTTAATTGGGTTGTTTGTATTGTTACTGTTGAGTTTTAAGAGTTTTTCGTGTATTTTGGATAATAGTCTTTTATCAGATATGTCTTTTGCAAATATTTTCTGTAAATATTTTTTCATTCTTGACATTGTTTTTCAGAGAGCAAAAATGTTTAATTTTAATGAAGTCCAATTTATCAGTTCTTTCTTTCATAGATTATACCTTTAGTGTTGGATCTAAAAAGTCACCACCAAACCCAAGGTCATTTAGATTTTCTCCTATGTTATCTTGTAGGAATTTTATAGTTTTGTGTTTTATATTTAGGTCTTAGATCCATTTTGAATTAATTTTTGTGAAGGCTGTAAAATGTTTTAATAGATTCACTGTGTCCACAGTATTTTGCTGGCTATTGCCCAGAGGATGCTCTCAGTTACTTGCCTTGTTGGGCTTCCCAGCACGGCTGCTTCCTTCCACAAGCCAGCAAGAGAGGGAGTGTGCTAGTAAGACAGATCTTATATTTGTATGTAATGTACTCATGAAGTGACATCTTGTCATTTTTCCTGTATTTTAGTTACAGGTTCCATCCACACTCAAAGGGAGAATATAAGTACTAGGAGGCAGGGATAATTGAGAGCTGTCTTATAATTTATTCTTGATGGTCTATTTTAAACATGGGATTATGTTTCTTAAAAACTTTTGGACTACATGTCACTTGTTAAGGTTAGACAAATATTCACTTTTTTTGGTTGGTGTAATGGTACTAGTTTGAGATTATTCCTCCAGATTTCTTTCTATACATTTAGTGACATATTATTTTCTATAATAATCATCTTATTATACATCCTGATTACTTCCTAACCTGATTCTAAAGGTTAATAACACCCCGATGTAAGCATCTTTCTTTTCTTTTTGTATTTGCATAAAGTTTTATAATATATAACTTGTATTTATTACCTTAAAAATTATTTTTTTCTCTTGGGACAGGTACATCAGGAGCATCTCTATCAAGAATACAAATTCAGCAAGGCTGAGGGCCATCTGAAGCAGATGGAGAAGATATATACTCAACAATTACAGAGCAAGGATGTAGAATTGACCTCTATGAAAGGGGAGGTGACTTCCATGAAGAAAGTGCTAGAAGAATACAAGAAAAAGTTTAGTGACATCTCTGAGAAACTTATGGAGCGAAATCGTCAGTATCAAAAGCTCCAAGGCCTCTATGATAGCGTTAGGCTACGAAACATCACTCTTGCTAACCAGGAAGGTACCCTTGAGCCATCCATGATATCACAGTCTGGTATTTTTGGCTTCCCATTAGGTAAGGAAGCACATGTATTATAATATCCGATATCTTCTCTTTAAATCAGTGTTTTTTCACACTGTGTTCTGTATAGTTCCAAGAGTCAGTGGAGACTCCAAAGGCCTATAGTAGTGGTAGGCTCTAGGTCAAGGCTGGGCAAGACTGATTGTGGTTCACTGGTGGACTGTCAAGCAATTTTGGGGTGACCACTTGAATAATAAAATAAATAACTAGTGGATCATGACACTTGAAAAAAATTATGAGTAGCCCTTGCCCTGAAAACGTTTTGCCCAGGCTGATGGGTTCTTCATCCATGTCTCAAACTGTACATCATTGCTTTTATCTGTTTTGTTTGCTTATGTTTAAGCTACCTCTTCAATTTGAATGGTAAATTTGGAGTAAATCTCTCCAAAACAAAATTTTGCAAATTGCTACTTTAAATGAAAAGCTATTTAGTTGCAGTAATGATAATATTAGCTGCCATTTATTGATTGTGCTAGGCATTGTTATACTTTTATTAATACATGTATTCATGCTACTTTTGTAAGTATTACAGTAGATTCTTACTTAACCAGAACTCAAGCAACTGCCACTCTCAAGCAACTGGCAAGAAAAATCAAAGAAATGATACTACATTTATCTGGCATGGGTGCCAGTTAACTGAGAGTGTGCTGTAAAATAGGAATTATTATTCCTGTTTTACAGATGAGAAAATTGAAGTACGCAAAGTTTAAGTAAACTGGTCAAGGTCACAGAGCTGTCTTCAGAGCTCACACTCGTAACCATTTGCTATCCTCTAAGAAATCTTATCTTTCACTTTTACATGGCAATACCAATCGCACAGTTATTAAGTTATTGTGGGTTGCTTGTTTGATTGATTCTTTTGTCTAGTCATTTGTCCATTCATCAAATATTTATCAAACATGTTTTATGTGCCAGGTTGCTAGGTGTAATCCTAGCAATGAGTAAATAAAGATGATGCAGATAGGATTCCTGTCCTCAGGAAGCGCACAATCTAGAATGACTCTAGCTCCTTTCTGCTTATTTGGTGCTTGGCAGTGAATCTAGTGTTATTGTATATGAGCATTTGTAGACATTCTTTTTTTCCTTGTCTCTATCTACAATTATTTTGATTTCTTTCATATTCACCAGTCTTTTCTCTTCCTCTTTTTGTGCACACTTACATTTTTACTTTTACTTTTATCTCCTATTACCATTTCTGACTTGAAGCAGATATAGTCACCATACTCCTTTAGTTATGTGGTTCCCTTTGTAGAGGCCCAGGAAGGATTCAGTAGAAGTTGTTGAATGCTTATTGAGTTAGGTCTATTGTCTGATCTTTTAAAAAGGCTATTCTAATTGATCTCATGTCATGAGTATGAGCCGGTTTTTCTCAGTTGTCTTATATTTTTTTGGAGTGTTTGTGTTTGTGGCAATCTTTTAAAAAATTTATTCTTAAAGAACCTGGGACAAAAGATTTTATACCTTCCCTACATATATATATATGGTAATCCTTTGAAGTTGAACAAATGATATTGTAAATTCTCACTCTACTAAAAACATATTTGATTGTGTCAAATTACTTTTGGTGATGATGTCATGGCTGTCGTTGGATACTATGTCACAGAAGAAGGTACAGTATATACTGTGGTCCCTGGGAGGGGATGGGGGCCATTATAGTCCTTTCCTTTATTCAAATTAGGTTTATATTTTATTCATCATGTATGAGTTGAGTTCTGTTAAAATGTTTATTGAATTATTTTTGTCTTTTTGGTCCTAAAGATCAGTAAATAACTAGATGCTTAAGTTTTTCCCTTATTTTTTTCCTAGGGAACAACTCCAAGTTTCCTTTGGACAGTACGCCAGTTCGAAATCAAGGTGGTGGAGATGGAGATTTTCAGTTCAGACCATTTTTTGTGGGTTCTCCCACAGCACCTGAACCCAGCAATAGCTTTTTTAATTTTGCCTCCCCAAATCATGAATTAGAGCCACAGCAAGTCTCTAGCAGGGCCTTTAAAGTAAAAAGAATTTAGCTCACTTTATTGAATGTTTCTTTATTTTCAGTGAAATCATTTAATAAATAATCTTTACTCTAGATAGGGGTCACCAGTCTTCCTGTGCTGTTGGTGACTTCCTTTCTGTGCTATTAAGTCTGTGAAGTTGTTTTCACATTTTCAATTTATAAGAAATTAAGTGGCAGTGAGGGGTGGCTTTAGAGCCTGGTTTCTTTTCCTGTTTCCATTACTTAAAGCATGAGCATTTTATTAAACTCAATTTCATTGTGAACTGTTGAGTTTTCACCACTAGTGAACAGTTTACAGTACTAATTGGGGTTTTTGTAGATCACTGTTTTTTTTTTTTGGCGGAGGGGGGGGGGGGGGGGGGTAGTTCCCTGGCTGGGAAATGAAGATCACTGGTTGTTTCTGTCTCGGCTGTTTCTGACTGAGCTATGTGTTTTTGCATGTGTATAAATGCACCTATGTTATAGTTTACATGTCACTTTGGGTTTTGGTATTTATGCATATATGTATATGTATGTTCCTTTATATTGGTATTTTGCTGTATTTGCCACATATTTATGTGAAGATTTTGGTCTTAGGAAATGGTGGGTGTGTCTGTAGTTTGTTGTTTGGGTGTGTACATTTATTTCTGTATATTTATATACTTGCCCTTATATTAACTTGTTTGGATTGTTTGTGCTCATGTCAGTGAATGAGAGTACAATTTGATGCATATCTGATCATTTCCTGTTTCTATTTTAAAATAATTCACATTGATAAAGTTATTTTGTAAAGTTGATTTTTTGTCATTTATTTTAAAATAAAATTACTCTTTCTTTACTGTTCTGCCAGCTGTTGCCTCGGGTTTACTTATTTAGAACTGCACTTCTGCTGAAGAAAACTTACATATAATATGTTATTGATGTCATGAGATTAATTAAAATACTTTTAAAGATTTTTTCCTTGTTTTTACTTGTTAAGTAGTGAGCATTTCAACTGCTATCACAGATAACTTATTTAAAGCATGGAACCAAGAAAGACATTTGAAGGACACTTTGAGTTACTTTGTGTCCTATCAAAGGCAAGACTTGAAATCAGACTGGTTGGTAAGACAGAACATCTGGGTTCTAATTAAGGCTTTTTTGGTTGTGCAAGTTTGAATTTAAACTTTTTGGACTTTTGTACTAATATCTGTAAAATGAGGGATTGAATTAAATTATCCAGTGAGCTTTTTGTAACTCTTATATTTTGTGATTTATTCTTACTGGTTTGGGAGGAATTACAACTGAATTATCCTAAATGCCAAATTTCATTGCTTTTTAGGTAATAAAGTCATACTGAGATAATTTGAGAATATTTTATATTTAGTCATTATAGAAAGACAATGTATTCCAACATTGTGTCATCTCAGTGTTAGTGTTTGTTGATTATTGTTTCTCATTCAAAAATTTCATAAGGCTCATACTTCCTTATTCTTGGTATAAGTGATTTTTGATTATATCCTGGACATTTAGGGTATTACCTTACAAGACTGTGGACTTCGTTTATCTTGTTTCAGCGGCCCTCCGCTGATGCCAAGCTAGTGGGGAAATGGGGGCTCCACCTCTTTGGCACTGACTGGGTGGAGTGGGGATCTGGCTCCCCATGGGCTTTGGTGATAGGGTTGGGGGAACCTGCAGACGTATAGAGTGCAGCAGGAATTGTAGAAGTCTGTCCTGATAGGCAGCCTTCCCCCTTCCTGCTCTCCTTGGGGCTTTTTCATTTCTGCCTGTTGGTGTTCCTGGGTTTCAGGCTTCTCCAGGACCCAGAATTATTTGCAAACACTCCAAGGTGAAGTGCTACTGCCTACATGACAGGCAGAACTAAGTTTTCTCCTTTATGGGCCTGAAATGCCAGCAGGAATGATTGGACGGTGACAGTTGGCATTTCTATGCTTCTATGGAGTCATAGTTCCCCACTGTGTAAGTGCACTTTAAATAAGCAGAAGAAATTTCATCATAAGGGGATTCCGAAACTTGTGGACACCTCTTCTGGAGAGGCCAGCTAACACTGTGGGTTGGCAACATGAAGAGGCATGAAAGACACCAACTCCGCACAGGATGCCCCGTCTCTGCTGTCGATTGCTTCATAGACCCCCTGCAGGTACTAGTTTATAGTGATGTGCTTCATGGTGGTGGCCATGGCCTGGATTGGCTCTTTCTTCATTTTGGAGGTATAAATAAGTAGGAAGATATGAAACAAAAAAATATACATGTAATTAATCTGAGAACATTTTATTTCCAGAATTTGGTAAATAAGTTTATGAACGTAAAAGTAATTATAGAACATGTCTTTTGAGCTTTAGGCATTGGATTTAGTTGGCTTCCAGTGATCTTTTCTTGAAAACCAGTTCATCTACTCAGGTGCAGTTAATCCTCCAGCCCCTAGATGTCGCTGTGGCTGCATGATGAGGGTGGGGTATGAGTCTCGGTGGTTGTAAAGTTGGGGGCGGAGAAGTCGAGAGTAGCTGGGAAATGATGGCTGATGAAGAGGAGGAAGTCGAACGGATCTTGCAGAAATTGCAGGTGGGACCATAGATTTAAACCTGTATGTGCTTTTTTTTATCGGGAAGAAGCAGGGAGCCCCGTTTATGCAGTACCTGCGAATTCCTTGGTATATACACCACCCTGCATGTGTCCTTGTGGTTACTATAACAACTTCCGTAGGAGCCGTCTCAGCCGGCCAGGGGAGGAGCGCAGCTGGTGTTTTGGGACCTCCTGCTGCTGACCTGACTGCACTTAATTTCAGTCCTGTGCGGGGGAGGAATTGTTGTTCCTAACTATTCCTACACATTTTTCCCCTCGATTCACCCATAACAAAAAGCAAAAAACATGTGCGGCAGATGTGAAGAAGCTATTACTACATGTTTTGATCTCCATGAAGTCAGTTTCTTGGGCCGTTTTCTGCTTTGAAATTGTCAGCAATTACAGTAATGGCACGCACCACATGGAACCTGGCTACCGCCTTTAGAATTTAACAGTTTTGTTTGTTTGTTCACGGCTCAATCCCAGTTTAGGAACTGATGCAGGGGGTCCAGACTCCACCCAGTCCACAGTGGACTGCGGTTTTGACTAGGACTAGTCTTTTTTTACTTAGTAGGTGGAAGCTAACTAGTTGCTTGACTCTTTATCTTTCTTTTAATGACCCAAGATTTTTCTTAAACCTCAGACACTCAGTTGTGTTCTAAGACAGCCTGGAATTTAAACATTAGACCAGTGACAGGTTTGTAACTTGCTGAAAGGCTTTTAATGCAAAAGTTTAAAAATTGGTGAGATGTTTTTTTGAGCTGATTAAAATAATACTTTTTAGAATGTAAGTTTTCTCTCACTTCCAGTTGACTTGGATTAATTGAATTTTATTCCTTAGTGTAACTGGCTGAAATCAGAGAGTCTTAATTTTGGCTCCATATTAGAAATATTTTCAGTTTAAATACGTATATATGTATAGAAAAAGAATCTGAAAATGTATATTAAACAGTAGTTATTCTGAGGTTGTTTGGGGGCGATAAGCAATTTTTTACTTTGTGTTTTATACATGCACCGACTGGAATTTTAACTAATATAGATTGATCTTGCTTTGAGAAAAAGTTACTAAAAATTTTCAATCTAGAAAAAAACAAAAAACAAACAAACAAAATAAAACAACAATGCCTTGCATGTTTGCTTTAACAACTAAAAGCAATCAATGAAACCCTCTCTGAAATTCCTGATTTGCAGCCATGCTGATTGCAGGGCAAAAGGAAATAGGTTGCAATTTTTGCTGAGAACTGTCTTCCCCTTTGCTCATCTGTGGTAGATGCACTAAACATGTGGGTAGAGGATGTTTGGGGTATCTTGGGGTGTGTGGGGAAGGTGCAGCAGTGGAATCAGGGAAGGGAGTAGAAGAGGGGAAGAGGATGTTGCTATTTATGAGAATGGTGGTAGACTCTGATTTCATTCTTATCGATATCTTAGGGTAGAAGGAATGCATGAAAGGATATTTCTCAAAGTATGTTTTACAGACCATTTTCATTACAGTCATCTATGGTACTTGTTAAAATGCAGAATTTTGAGTTTTGCTAAAACTACTGAAATCACCATCTCAGCAGGCTTTGGGAAATAATACACAATAAATTTGAAAAGCACTGGTTTGGAGGGTGCTAGTCCATTCTCTTTGTTCTTGGTAGGATTTTAAATTAAGTATAGGACATAATTTGTTAGAGACAGGGATGATTCATTAATTCATTCAATCAGTATACTCAAAGAGAGCCTATCATGTCCCAGGACCTATAGTAGTGCTTAGGTACAGCTCTAAACAAAATAGATCAAGTCTCTCCCATCCTGGAGCTTACATTCCAGTTGTGGTAATAGATAATAGACAGTTAATGAATAGGCCAAATAGTTTCAAATGATAAGTACTACAAAAAAAAAAAAAAACACAAGGGCTGTCTGGAAAGCATCCAGCCATAGAATATGAAAAATAGAGGAATTTATGGCTGGATTTTTTCTGGACAGCCCTTGTAAGTGTGATTTAACAGTGGATAGAAGTGAAAGGGGTTATTTCAGTTTAGGTAGTCAGGGAATGCTTCTCTGAGAAGTTGATATTTGAACTGAGATCTAAATGATCATGAGAATGAGCCGTGCAGAGATTTGGGGAAAGAGTGGCTAGGCAGAGAGAACAGCATGTGTAAAGACCCCAAGGCAGGATTGAGCCTGGTGGATTTGAGGAACTGAATAAAAGCCAGTGTGGCTTGTGTAGTGTAGGAGGGAGAGCGGTAAGAAGTGAAGTTTGTGGCAGGGTGAGTAGTGGGAGGTCAGATCATACAGTGTTCTCGGCCAGGGTCAGGAGTTAAATTTGATTCTGTCTGCAGTGGGGAACTGTCTCAGGGTTCGTGATATGATGTACATTTTGTAAAGTCACTCTCACTACAGAGAATGGGAGAGATTAGAAGCAAGGTGACCAGGTAAGAAGTTCTTGTAATAATCCAGTCAAGTAATGATGCTGATTTAGTGCAGAATTGTCATAGTGGGATGGAGGTAGGTAGATGGATGTAGGATATGCTGTAGAGGTAGTTAAGACTTGATGGAATAATATTATATATTTCTGCTGTTACTTGGTTTTAGGAAAGAATAGATAATGGAAAACCTTTGCCTGGTGTCAAAGGAGGAATTGGAGATAGAAGTATTTAAAAGAGGGAAGAGAACTTTTACTTGGAAAGAATGCAAGAGCCAGAAGGTGACTTGACCAAACAAAGCAAAAAACAAACAAACAAAAAACCCCCCACAAATATTTAATGAAACACAATCTTGCTAAAATACCAAGGTTATCAAGCTTAAATTGGTCTCTTTGTCATTGGAAAATGACCACTCTTACATGTTATCACATTCACAGAGGTCATGTATTTTCAGATACCTGGGATAAGATTGTTTTTGCTAGGAAGTCCAGCTTTTAGGGTAAATTTCAAAGTTTTATACTTTGGGGACCAGTACCAGCTAGGATTATCTTATTAACTTTCATTTTATCTCTGGTTGCAAAATGATTAAGTGAAGTGCTTAATTATATTGGGAGCCCTTGCTGGAGAGAACTGTCATCACGGTTCAGATTTTCCTCAACTGTCATCACTACAGAGACTGGCATGGGACAGTGTGAGAGTGGGTTTGGGACACTGGCTCCATTCCCTCCTGATCTGTGGCATTTTGATTGTCTCCTTGCCTCTTGTGTTATTCCTTGATGAGGTAGAGAATCAGTATTTCTAGGCCAAGAGCTGGTGTAGCCAGCCAGTCTCAAATTTTATTGTCTGTTATTCTCTCCACTTAATGGTATTATACTATCCTTATACTTCCTAGGAACTGGTGGATCAACTCTATTCATTTCGAGAGTGCTATTTTGAGACACATAGTGTTGAGGATGCTGGGAGGAAGCAACAGGATGTGCAGGAGGAGATGGAGAAGACCCTGCAGCAGATGGAGGAAGTAGTAGGTATGAATCCCAAAAGAGCATGCAACCTCCACCCTTCACTGTGATAGTTTTGCTTTCTATCTGTAGACACTTTGGCATCCAATTTGTGGCTGCTACAGCATGGTACAACAGAATATTTCTCCTAAGGGCTCTTGTGCAGGATGGCAACCTTCCAGTCCTCTAAACTCATTTTCCTAAAGTTTGATTATAGCAAATGCCATGAAATAAAAGAGCATACTTGTTGCTTAAACCATTGAAGTGATCTTATTAACTGATCTTCCTGCCTCTAATTTTTATTACTTCCAAATCAACTTACATAATGATTGTTGACATTATCTTTCTAAATCATTACCTCATGCATTTAATCTTATTGTTTTGTTTGCTCAACGATTTCTACTGTTGAGTGGTTAAAGTCTAAACCCCTTAACCTGGTTTTCAAATCCATATTTTCTGACTCTTTTTATTTTAGCCTTATCTTTTGACTACTTACTTAAAGAAGTCTTTGTTTCATTCAGGTTGGACTGTGCATTCTCTCCTGATCAGGCCACATATATTTCTGCCTCTGTCTTTGTTTATATCGTTTTCCTACCTGGAGGATCTTGTCTTTTTCCTTTTAACTTTTTAAAGCCCATTTATCGGCTATATGTATGTGCTCCTTATCATTATTGTTTTAATTGTCCCTGTATATACTTTTGTCCTCTGCACTAGATTTTAAGCCCCTCAAGGATAGTGATAATGCTTTCTTTGTTATCCCATTAAATAACAAAGTACTCTGTGTATGGTAGGTTTTCAATAAGCAGTTTGTTCCAAAAGATTTTTCTCAACTGTTTCATTTCTAGAGCTGTCATGGCGTTATTCCTTGATAGAACATGTCCTGGTCTTATCTGTAAGACTGCCTGGGTTTTTCCACTTTCCTTTATTTTATCCCCTTTCTCCTAGGTTCTGTCCAGGGCAAGGCACAGGTTCTGATGCTCACTGGGAAGGCACTGAATGTGACTCCTGATTACAGCCCTAAGGCTGAGGAGCTTCTGTCAAAGGCTGTGAAGCTGGAGCCCACGCTGGTGGAAGCCTGGAACCAGCTGGGTGAGGTGTACTGGAAGAAAGGGGATATTGCAGCTGCCCACACCTGCTTCTCGGGAGCCCTCACCCATGTGAGCAGTCCACTGTCTCCTCAGATGGGAAGGCTGGGATTCCTTTGGTTCTATGAATTTCCCTCAGATGTCAGTACCAGGATAGAACTATATTGGAACTAGGAGAACAGAATCAGAAGGGAGGAAGGGTTGGGGAATAGACCTGGATGAGGAAGACGGGGACAGGGGACTGACTGAGAAAGGAAGAAGATGATGGGATCAGGTTCAGGGGTAGATGAGATGTGAAGAAAAGTTAGCAACCAATTTGATCCTTGCAGATGTGAGTGTAAGATACAGATGGCAAATTAAGAATTAAGAAGCTTGGAAAGAATTAAGAATTAAGATGACAAATTAGATTTAGAAGAAGGTGGAGATAGAATACCCATAGATCTGGAAAGGGGAAACAGAATCAGGAAGGTTGAGTAGATGTCTTCTCCATTTGCAGTGTAAGAACAAAGTCTCCCTTCAGAACCTGTCAATGGTGCTTCGCCAGCTGCGTACTGACTCTGGAGATGAACATTCTCGCCATGTCATGGACAGTGTCCGACAGGCCAAATTGGCCGTGCAGATGGATATCCATGATGGCCGCTCCTGGTGTGAGTGCTATCGAAAGATCTCCAACAAGTCTCTAGAGCAGTGGTTTTCAACCCTGGCTGCATACCAGAGCCCATCTTTTGAGTCTGACTCTTAAGTGGGAAGCCAGGGCATCTTTGTTTTGAAAAAAGCCTGAAAGGTGGTTTAATGAACCAGTATTCTAGGAACTCTTAGATCTTTTCATTGAAAAGAGGTGGCTGGTGTTTCCACTTAAACAAGGCAGGTTACTTGTGTAGTGTGTTCAGGTTTCTCCTTCAGGTTCATGTTTGCTACTTTATCCCAGTGGAATGTGGGTTATACTAAATACAGTGTCATCACTGGTTTATGTCAGATGCGAAGCCTTTCAAGTACACTTTTCAGGGTGACCAAAATAGGTTGTATCTTGAACTCAGGCTCTGAGATGATCCACCATTGTTTTCAGTTTTTTTCTCCTCCCTTAGGTAGGACAGGATGGCTAGAGGGGGCTGGAGTTGGGTATTTCCCTTCTTTGGGGTAGTTAGATTCTGGTTAACTAGTGTCCCTAGGGGGCAGGCCTTATTAACTCTTTAAGAATAGAGTACTCTAGCATATTTCAAAATGGTTCCTTTTTCCTCTCCCCTTCCTGGAAGCACAGGCTCCCCCCCCCCCCCCCCCCAGTATTTGCTCTGGGAACCTAATTGAGCTCCTGGAGGTAGATGGCTCGATATTGTGGGGGCACCCTTATGATTGGGACCCCTGCAGTTTTTAACTCCCCAGTTTCTCCATGCTGAGCCTCCAGTAATTCATCACAGTTCAGGTTTTCATATCCCAACACTGTTTCCTGTGGCACCTTGTGAGTTTCTGCTCTGGTTATGTTGTAACTCCCTGTATCTGCCTGTCTGTCTCTCCAATTTTGTGGGCAGTGGTTGGCCCTGTGTTGTCCCCACTTTTACGGATCCACGAAGAGTTGTGGGGTTCTTTATCAGTCTGTTCAGCTTTTTAGTTGTTAGGATGGAGTGGCGACTTCCAAGCTCTGTAGGAGTACATGCAGAACTGAAAACCCGTGTTTCTCTTTCAGATATCCTGGGGAATGCATACCTTTCTCTTTACTTCAATACTGGCCAGAACCCTAAGATCTCCCAGCAAGCCCTCAGTGCCTATGCCCAAGCAGTAAGTATTTATGGTCACCCAGGCCTGATGAATAGAGGTAGCAACAGAAAAGTAGGAGTGTCTTTCAGTCTTCCTGTGGATCTTTAGCAAGCAGGATGGGCATTGTTGCTGGCATCCAATGTGTGTGTGGTTTTACAAAGCCATGTCTACAGAGTTGGCTTATTTCTTCTTATTAGTAACCAGTTGTGTTACTAATGCTCAGTGGAACCTCCTTGAGCTGTCTAGATTTCTTACAGGCATGTATAACCATATCACAGAGCTCATCACAATACGTTCATCTTTTATACATGGGAAAAAAGTTTCTATTACAATAATGTTTATTAATATTTGTGTGCATATTTTAAGAAAAATGTAAACTCTAATACTTAAGAATAAAATTAAATGCTGTTCCCAGATTAGCCACCAGATAGTATGGCTCTGGATTTCCTATAGGCTAAAATAGGAAACAGCATGAAACCCATTTGTCATCACTTCTTAGGAATTATTTCACTGGAGTTCATGCTTCGTTTCTGCTTACAGGCCCTTGTTGTATTGATAGCCACTTGCATGGGGGTTTCTGTCAGGCGTTGAGTGCCTGATTACTTGTTAGAAGGTTCACATTAGTCTTCTGAGCACTTTTAATTTAAGCTTTATATTAGGCTGACCAGACAGAAAACAGCAGTCCTGTCCTGTTTCAAATGGTGCGTATGGTCGGCCTCGTCTGACTGGGCTACATTTAAGATGTCAGTAGGCTGACCACATGTACCAGTTCAGATGGGACAGTACTGCTGTTTTTTGTCCTGTTTAAAATGGTACGCCTGGTCAGCCTACTTTATATTTACCTTTCTTCATTTGCTTTCTTGCTTCTTTTCACACAGAAAATTGCTTTTTAACTTACCAGTACTTATTTTACTCTGTGTGGCAGAATAAAGACTACAGCTACCTTATAATCATATTTACAGTTTACGACTGTTTTGTTTTTTCAATCAGCAGACTTTTAGGCAGAGGGATTATATATTACTCCAATTTCTTAATTTGGTTAATGTTTAAAGAATAATATAGTGTACTCCTTTAAAATTTTATATTTGGCTTCTACTAAGTAGCTGCTTTTAATTTCTTCTCCCAAACTTGCATTTTTAAACATATTTGAATCAACTATTTAAACATTGTTAATTCGTGCTGTTTGTGCTTTTGCAATATGCCAGGCAATTAATAGAGTTTGAAAAATAAAATGAACATAGTTGTGAATATCGCTGAACAGTTTCTTCACAGCAGATTTGTCTGCACTGTCATGTGGTTTCTGGCCATCTATTGAAACTAGAGAATTAGAATTTGACTTTTCAGTGTGTGTTTTAAGGGGGCTTGGATATAGAAACATGGTTATGCTTGTGTCTGAAGCTGGGCACATGGGCAGTGAAAAGGCATTAAGTCGACATGATTTATTTCCTAGGCTTTCCTCATTTATACTGTCATCTCACTATTCTTTTTTTATCAGAATCCTTCCACATTGTTTCCTCTATCTTTATACTATTGCATGGATACATTATAGTTTTATTTTAAAGTTTCACGCACAGACAAAAACTCCTACATCCTTGAAGTTTCAGGGACTGATAATATACCACACAAACAATTACTGTATAACAGTGTGGGTATAGATAACATTTTGACAAGGAAGGAACTTGAATTTTTTCAGGAGACGGAGGTCCAGGACTTGTTGGGCCTGCCCGTCCTGAAGGCTCAGACATGATGCACTGATGATCTTTTTATCCTACTATAGGAGAAGGTTGACAGGACAGCCTCCAGCAATCCCGATCTTCATCTGAACAGGGCAACGGTAAGACCTGCAGGAGGTGGTCATCTGAGGGTCAAATAAATAGCATATCTCGGTCTTAACCTGTGAGGATAAGTGGGTATTCATAGGGTCAAGGTTGGGTACAAACTGCATGAGAAAAGTCAATTTATTCCTAGGAAGAACTAGCTGAGTTTGACTTCAGTATCCAGTGGAGTCACTGGTGGAGGGAAAGGAGAAGACATTGAGGAGGTAAAAGGGTAGGTAGAGGATGGTGGAGCAGTTTAGAAGACTTTTCTGAAATATACATTGTAAAAATAAAAATAGAATAACTCAGTATATACAACTTAACAGTTTTAGAGTTTGGAAGTTAGCTTCTTTGAAATGATTCCATCTTTGGAGTTGTGATCACCTTGATTCGGAATAAACATCCCATCTCTTTAGGATGTTTGTTGTAGGACAGGAAAACAACAGGGTAGGAAAACAATTTATTTCTCTGGAGTCCTAGTCCACTGTACCATTACCTTCCCCCCAGCATAACTGGTGTTAAATATGCTTATAATTGGGAGGTTTTTGGTTACTTTTTGTGCAGTTACATAAATATGAAGAGAATTATGGGGAGGCCCTGGAGGGCTTTTCTCGAGCTGCCGCATTGGACCCTGCCTGGCCAGAGCCTCGGCAACGAGAGCAACAACTCCTGGAATTCCTGAATAGATTAACCAGCCTCCTTGAGAGCAAGGTAAAGATGTCTAAAGGCTGAATCCTACTTTTTTTATTCTGCTGCAGGTCAATAAAACAAGAATAGAGTATACCTCAGTGGTAGTGACCCAATAGAAGTGGGTAGATGGGAGGGAGCGGCTAAACCAAGCTTGTACAACTTGTTGCCGGCGGGCTGTGTGCGGTACAGGATGGCTTTGAATGAGGCCCAACACAAATTTGTAAACTTTCTTAAAACATTACAGAAATTATGCATGGACCTTTTTTTAGCTCATCAGCTAGTGTTAGTGTTAGTATATTTTATGTATGGCCCAAGACAATTATTCCAGTGTGGCCCAGGGAAGCCAAAAGATTGGACACCCCTGGACAAGACTCTTAAAGAGTGTGACTAGCTCTCAGCTTCTTAACTATTTGCCCATCCTTTGCAGGGAAAGGTGAAGACCAAAAAGTTGCAGAGCATGCTGGGTAGCTTGCGCCCAGCCCATCTAGGCCCCTGTGGTGATGGGCGCTACCAATCAGCCTCTGGGCAGAAGGTGACCCTGGAGCTCAAGCCACTGAGTGGGCTGCAGCCTGGTGTGAACAGTGGTGCTGTGGTCCTGGGGAAGGTGGTGTTCAGCCTTACTACGGAGGAGAGAGTCCCCTTGTGAGTGTCTCTTGCCTTTCCTCTTTTTCATCCTTTTGAGCTAATGCTCTCACTTCCTAGCCTTTTTCTGACAGTTGAGGATATTGTTAGTGGTCACAGATTAGTGAGTTCTGCTTCCCTTCTGTGACTGTCCCATGAGCGTGTGTAGTCTAGATGATGTCTAACAATCTCTCAGTAGATTCTGTTACCACCCATTTTTTCCCAGTTCAACAAATATTTACTGAGCATCTACTACATGTGTTATAGGGAGTTAAAAAAAAAGGAAAGAAGAAACATAAAAGACTCAGGCGATTCACTCATGTTTTATAGCCTAGCAGAGGAAGTGAACTAAGAATATTCACTTAGGAAATTTTTAACTCTTGAGAAATTAGGGTTTAATCAGTGCTATCACTTCTTCACTTATTTCTAGGAAATTCTGTTGTGTTCCTTCCATTCAGTCCTTGTTTTTGTCCCCCTGTTGAGGTTTAGTTTTCCTGTTTTAACTCCCTAATTTTTCATTCTTTAAGATTTAATTTGAGGGTCTCTAAAGAAACTTTCTCTGTTTTTTGATTTAAACATTTCTCCTCTGTATTTCCATGTCCAACCTTGGCTTTACTGAATTGAGCACAAGGGGAAAGTTATTCTAGCACCTATCACAGTTGTATTATAAGCGATAGTTTAATTGTCTGACTCCTGCTAGACTATACGTAAGCTTACTTATAGCTGAGTTGGTATCTTACTGCCAAGCTCGACAATAATATTAATAGGTATCCAGTGAAAGTTTGTGAAATTAAATTAAATTGACAGTTTAACGAAGGTTGTGATGGTTAAATCAATAGGCCAGGAATAATGTTTCAACCACAACATTTTGAGCTAGTTCATTAATATTTGCTGAAGGGTCTCAGTGCGCACCTGTCCCAAGTTCTTGGCAAAGTGACAAGTGCCAACCAATGAGTCTTATGCATGTTCTCTAAAGATATATATTTAAGACAAATAAGGACTCGGATGTCCGTAGTGGATGATGGTACCTGTCTTAAGTTTTCTAAGTAAGTATCTAAGAAAGCACTTATTTGTTTTACAGGTATTTTAAAACCTCTATCTTGCCCACTTTACTTTGTTTTTCCTCTCTCTTAACCCATCTTAACCTGGCAGTACCTTTGGCCTGGTAGATTCAGATGGACCTTGCTATGCAGTGATGGTATATAATATGGTGCAGAGTTGGGGAGTGCTCATTGGGGACTCTGTAGCCATCCCTGAACCCAACCTTCGGCTTCACCGAATTCAGCACAAGGGAAAGGTGAGTGATGACTGGGATTCTTTCTCAATGCATAGGCTCTGAAAGTGGGGCCACATTATCTCTTTTTAGAAATATGTAAAGTAATGCACGTATGTGTTTGTGTGTATATATATATATATATATGATATCATATGTGATAAACACACATACATATACAGAGGGTGCTGAAAAATGCATACACATTTTAAGAAAGGAAAGAACTCTATTAAAATTGTAGTATTGAATATATACCAATAATAAAAGATGAATACAAGTCACATTTGACTTCTGCAATTGCAAGAGGTACTCGAAGTGGTTACCATCAGCCTCCAGATATTTCTGATTATGGTGAATTACTGCTTGAGCAATGTTCACCAAAGTGTCCACTTGTATCGCTATGCCCTTGTGTCCATCACACACAGTACCATGCCTCTCAAACTTATCATGAATGTGTGCGGTTGTTAGGTGTGTTGGAGGTTCTGTTGCATATTCATGCCTCCATTGTGGTTGTACTTCCACAGCATTCTCGAATTTCAAATACCACTTCAAAATGGTCTTGCACTCCTTGAATGACAATCATGCTTCTGCCATTTTCTTTGACTGTCCTGCCTGTCACCTGATGACGCTAGCATTCATTTGATTAGTGACATCTTCTGAGCGAATGTCGTACTACACATTGCTACTGTAATTCAGTTCAACTTCGAAAAGTAATATGTAGATAACATCTCTTAAAATGTGTGTACATTTTTTGGCACCCGTGGTATATATGATTTTTACTAAAAAGGGAAACTACTGGTAAAAAGAAAAAAAAATGAACTGGACAAAGATAAATACTTTATGATATCACTTATATATGGAATTTAAAAAAGCCGATCTTGTAGAAAATGGGGACTAGCATGGTGGTTACTGAGGGTTAGGGAAATTGGGGAGATGTTTGAGGGTACAAACTTGCAACCAGTGGATAAGTAAGTCCTGGAACTCGAATGCACAGCACAGTGATTATAGACTAAAATATGGTCTTATAAACTTCAGAGTTGCTAAGAGACTAGATCTTAACTATTCCCACCACAAAAGGGAAATGATAATTTTGTGATGTGATAGAGGTGTTTATCTAATAGCAAGGTGATAATCATATTGTAATGTAGAAATGTATCAAATAACATGTATATTTTAAACTTCCACAATGTTATTTGCCCATTATCTCAATTTAGAAAAAAGGACTGAAATATTCTCACTCAGGTGATGTTACTGTTAACAGTTTGATATGTATACCTCCAGTCTTTTTCATTTTCATAAATATATCACACACATTCATATATATATTTGTAATCATGAGTAGAATTATTATATGCAAATGTTTGTTTAACATTTCCTGTGTTTTTACATATTCTGCAGTAGGCCTGGGCAGACTTTTTCAGGGTAAGGGTTACTTCTCCAAACGTCATGGTCCACAAGCTGTTTAGTTTATTATTCAGGTAGTTACCCCCAAATCGCTTGTTCGTCCTCTGGTAGATTGCGATCAACGTCTTGCCCAGCCCTGTTCTGTAACATTGTTCTGAGTTGACACATAGGGATGGGATGAAGAGGATGATGATAAATAAAATTTACTAAACATTTCACTGACAGCTAGACACTCTGCTAAGAGCTTCCATGGCTGCACTGGCTCATTTAACCCTCTCAACAACTCTTTGAGAGTAGGTATTTAACCACTTTTTCGCCATTTAGATTGGAGGTCGGCAAACTATAATCCATTGACCATATCTGGCTCATTGCCTGCTTTGGTATGGCCTATAAGTTAAGAATAGTTCCTATGTTTTTAAATGAAAAAAACTGAAAGAATAATAATTTGTGATAATGTGAAAATTATAGGAATTTTTTATTTTAGTGTTCACAAGAAAATTTTTGAAACAAAGTCACACTTGTTTGTTTACTATTGTCTGTGGTTGGTTTTGCACTGTAGTGTCAGAGTTGAATTGTTCTGTGACAGAGACCATATGACTCACAAAGCCTAAAATATTTATTATTTGGCCCTTTATGAAAAGAATTCGTTGACTCCAGATTTAGATTATTTCCAATTTTTTTTCTGTCATAAAGACACTGTAGTATTTATATCTGCCCATACCCATGATTGTTTCCTTAAATGAATTTCTAAGGTAGAATCCTGGCTCCAAAGCATGTAGAATTCTAAGATTTTTGATACATATTTCCAAATTATATTTTGGAAGGTTGTACCAGTTATTACCAAAAGTGGAAGTGAGTCATTGTTTTCCTGTAGTTTTCTTCTCAACTTTGTATAGAATCTTTGAAAAATTATTTGCTGATTTTGTATGAAAAATACATACTATTGTTTGGTTTCTTAATTATTGGTGATATTGAACATTTTATGTTTATTGACTATTTATATTCCTTTTATAAATTGCCTTTTTTTTTTTTTTTGGTCACTTGCTCATATTACTGTTAGGGCGTTTTTAAAATTGATTTATGAGAACTCTTTAATTTACCTCTTTATTTTGACTTAAAAGAGCCTCCTTCACACTTCCAGTGTGACAATATTTTTTGAAAGAAGATCTTTTAACATGTTTCACAACTTAAAGTCCATTTGAACAGATAAAGTAGGCTGATATCTTTTCTATTATGAGGAGAATGTCTAAACCACACATTCCATTTCTTCCTCCAGCTATAAAGGGAGAAGTGACTTTATATCTGGCAGGTTAATTTAGGGCCTTACAAATACTTGCACTAAGAGTTTCTCAGGATTTCTACCAGCTCTGGCTGGCTGCTGTTGTATCTAGTTATAATTGCCAGCAAACAATGGGAAGGGCAGAGTGTGAGCACACCGTTTGGTTAGGCAGTGCCAGGAATCTGGCTTGTCTGAATCAGAGAATTGTCTCATTCTTGTAGTGACACTACTTGCACCCTACCTGCCCCAGATTAAAAACTCTGGGGAAATTGAATCCCCTTTGTTTCTTCAGCTTTGTTGAGTGTGAGAAGGACGTTAGTGGTGTATATTCTGAGGGGGAAGAGAGGAGCAGAAAGTCATAGGTGGTGTATCTCCCTGTTGGAGTTTGTTCCACCTCAGGATCTATAATGAACCTCTGTGTGTTTGTTTTTTCTAGGACTATTGCTTTTCCAGTGTTCGTGTGGAGACACCCCTTCTGCTAGTGGTGAATGGGAAGCCTCAGGGCTCCAACAGCCAGGCTGCTGCTACAGTGGCTTCACGGCCACAGTGTGAATGACCTTACTTAACTGCATGCTAAAGAGTGATTGGAAGAGGAGAGATAAGCTCCAGCTGCACCAGCCACATCCAGTGACTCATCCAGAATGGGGGGTGTTTTAGATGATGGCTTTCCCTTCCTCTACCCTGGAAGATGCTTTGTGTCCTTTCTTTCCTGTTATCATGTTCTAGCTCTCTGGAGCCCCACACTTCCCTGGTATCTCTTTCCTGCCTCTTTCATTGCTCTTCTATGTCTTAGGCAAAGAGCATGGAATTGGTAGGAGTGTGAGGATCTTGCCATAGGACAGAGTTCCCAAGGTTCCTGCTCTGGCCGACTTCCTGAGCCTCATGTGTATGTATCATTTCAGTATTTATTGCCAAGAGAGGGGGCTTAATTTTTTAATGGCTTGGTTTTTGAGCAATTTTTATTTTATGTTTATTTTTAAAATTTAGGTTTATCCCCTTCTTTGGGGCTGGAACAGAATTAAATTTCTTTGGAAAAAATAATACCATGTAGTTTGGCCTGCTTCATTCTCTCCAGGCTTAGATTCATGGATTTTAGGATCACTTCAGTCCATTTGGGTAATGCCCTTTTTACAAAACAGTTTATTTCTCTTTCTGTTAAAAGAGTTCTGGCAATAGGCAGCCCAGGGTAGGAATGGCAGTTCCACACTGTTGCTAGAAACCAGCTTCCTTCCACTTCCTCGTTCTGTCATCCTAGGGGTGGTTATCCTCATGGTCCAAGATGACAGCAGTGCTAAGGGATCTAACAGTGTTAAGGATGAAAGACTAGGGAGAGCCAAATTCTCAGTTTCTTTATATTCTAGTGATAGATTATCTAACAGTTTCTCTTAATATTTTTGTGGAAAAATGGGAAAATGTGAGGGAGGGTTAAGAACCAACTGGATGTTATAGCCAGAGTACATTACTGGATACAGGTTAATTTGGGAGACTCCTAGTGATACGGCTCAGGTTTTTGTCCCTGGTCCATTCCTGTTCACTTCTTGAACAGTGACTTGAATATCATTGATGACTCGTTCAATTTATAAAGAATATAAAATGCAGAGGATTCCTCAGAGAATGGATGATAGAATAAGCATGTATCTTAAGAAGTTATAAGGACTGACTCTAAGATAAAATTTTGAATTCCATTCTTTTGACCTTTTTATAAAGAAGAAAAGGTCAACTTTATTAGGTATATCCTCAGTGTTATAAGACTATATGAAAAAGTACCGGAGTTTTTGTAGATAAGATAAAGTCAGTGTAACCAGTATGATACAGTTGCAAAAACACATTAGTCTGTACCAATGAATTGGTACCAGAGACAGTTTTTAATACAGTGTTTGTCAGACCACAGGTGGAGCCTTGTATTCAGTTCTGGCTATTGATTTTGAAGCCTGGAGTCGTGAAAGAATGATCAGGAACTGGAAGGTACCTTGAGAAGTGGTTGAAAGCAGCTGGTGATGGTGGGATTGATGTATGTCATTAAAGTCAGTAGAGAAATGAGATCCAATAATTATTCCCCTTTTATTCAAGTCCTGAGGTGATATGACATATTTTATGTTGGGCCAGACAATAGAAAAATAACCAGTAGGTAGCAGAGAGAAGCAGAACTTAAAAGATTTTATGATGAAATATATGTATAAACGAGTATGCAAAACATGTATATATAGTTTAAAGAGTAGAGTACCTGTGTAAATGTCCCTGTGGTTTAAAAAATTAGAACATCACTAGTATCTTAGAAGTTCTGTGTACTTCTCTTGATTTTGTCTCATTTGTTTTCACAGCTGTATAATATCATTGTGTGATTATGCCATAGTTTGTTCATCCTACTGTTAAAGGATATTTGGGTTTTGATTTTTTTTCCCTATCAAAGCAATATATTAATCAATATTTTGTACGTGTCCTGATGTGTAAGTGCAAGAGTTCCTTTTATAACAATGGTTCTTAAAGAGTGGTCCCAGAACCAATAGCGTCAACACCACCTGGAATTTCTTAGAAATGCACATTTCCAGGCCCCGATCTCTGAATTAGAAACTCTCTGGAGAAGAAAGAATCCACCAATCTGTGTTTAACAAACTGTCACTTTGATTCATATTAATGTGTGAGAAACATTGTTTCAGAGTATTGGCATAAGCATGGAATTACTGGGTTCTAGCATATACATGTGCTTAACTCTTGAGAAATATCAAACATTTCCAAAGTGACTGTACCAATTTATGTCTGTACTGTCAGTAGTTGAGTCTTTCCAATGCTCTTCATCCTCTTCTATGTTTGTTGTCTTGCTTTTTAGGGGTTGCAGACATAGGTAAGAATATTTCCTTGTGGCTTTAATTTGCATTTCTTTGACTTTTAATGAGCTTGAGCATCTTTTCGTATATTTATAAGTCACTATTTTTTTCTATTTATATGCCACTATTTTTTTCTTATGGTAAAAATTACCATTTGTATCTTTGCCCACTTCTGTATTGGATTTCAGATTGATTTATAAGACTTCCTTATGTACGCTCTACTAATCTTTTGTTTTACGTTGCAAATATCTAACAGTTTTTAGCTTGTCTTATTCTCTGTATTGGATCTTTTGTTGAATAGACTTAATAATTTCAGTTACTGAATTTATCACTCTTTTATTGTTAGTACTATTTATGTCTTAAAAAGTCCTTCTCTATCCTGGTCATAAAGATATTTCCCCTCTACTATTTTATGAAGTTTTATCATTTTGTTCTTTTCTTTTCTTCTGACTTCTTTATGTTGTGATGTAGATATATGATTTTTTTATTTAATGAATAACTAATTGTCAGAGTACCTTTTATTAAAGAATCCATTCTTTAACCACTGATCTTTAAAGCCCAATCTGTCTTAAACCAACTTTCCATATATGAGGTCTGACAATTAAGTTTGTGAACTCATTCTAGAAAAAGTGCTATATACCTCATTGCTGAATATCACTATGGCCAACTTTAAAATACTCCCCTTGGGAAGCTATGCACTGATGCCTGTGCCTAATCTACCGTTTAAAGCAGTTTTGGAACTCTTTTTCTGGAATGGCCATCAGAGTTGTCATCATATCACCCTTGATATCCTAAATGTTATAAAACTATCTTCCTTAATATTTCCTTTATCTTCTGGTAAAGAAGAAAGTCATTGGGGGCCAGATTAGGTAAGGAGGGAGGATGTTCCAATATAGTTACTTGTGTACTGGCCAAAAACTTTCTCATATACAGTGCTGTGTCAGCTGATGCATTGTCAGGATGCAAGAGCCAAGACTTGGTGAAGAGTTCAGGTTGTTTTCATCTAACTTTTTCACACAGCCTTTTCAGCACTTCCAAATAGTAAACTTGGTTGACTGTTTGTCCAGTTGGTACAAATGACAATCCCTCTGATGCCAAAAAAGGTTACCATCTTTTTGACTCTTGATTTGGACTGACAGAACTTTTTTGGTTGTGGAGAATTGGCTGATTTCCACACTGCACTTAAATGCTTTGTTTCACAGTTGCATTGGTGCACCCATGTTTCATCACCATTGATAACATGGCCCAAAACATTGTGTTGTTTCTCTAAAATGTCTTGGCACTTTGACTCTGTTTAGTTTTTGTTCATCGGTGAGCTCCTTTGGGACCATTTTTGCACACACTTTTCTCATGCCAAGATTTTCAGTTAAGATTTTCCTGTTTCTCTCGCGATGTTTACTTGGTCTGCTACAGTTCTCACAATCGTCTAACAGTTCTGACACACAATTTGATGAATTTTTGCAATATTTTCATCAGTTTTACTCGATGCTGGCTGAGCCTTGACCTCTCTTCATCAATGATACTTTCCCCTCAGAAAAATGTTTAATCCATTTGGACACTACCATTTTCTTTATGGCATTTTATCCCTATAAACTTGGACTAACATGTTTCTGATTTCATTTCCACTCTTGCCAAGTTTAACACGAAATTTAATGCTTGCTTGTTGCTCTAATTCAAGCCCCAACATTCTCTTGACAGCACATAAAAACATGCAACAACAATAATGAATGCCACTCAGCAAGACACTGCCACATGCTGTGAGACACAGATATACCAAGGTTATGAAACCTTACCGAGTTGTTTGTACAGTGCTGCCAACATAAGTGCACAGTGGCAAGTTCTCGAACTTAATTGTTAGACCTTGTATATATAGGGCTTTTTTGAGCTCTCTGGTCTTGTCTGTTTTGGTTTGTTTGTTTCTGTGCCAGTACCACATTGTCTTATAATTTTATAAAAAGTCAGTATCTAATCAGACCAATTCTTTCATGTTCTTATCAAGTGGCCCATTTACATTTTAGAATTTGTAAATTTTCATGAAAAACTCCTTAGTGATTTTGATTGGGATTGCATTCAATTTATAGATCAGTTTAGGGAGAGTAGACAGACATGTTTATAACTTTGAGTCGTCTTATCCATGATTTTCTTCATTTATTTAGGATTTCCTCAATGTATTTTAATGTAATTATATACTTTTCTCCCTAAACATCTTATGTATCTTTTATTAGATTTATTCCTAGGTACTTCATAGTTTTTTATTACTATTGTAAATAGTATAATTTTTTAAATTCATTTTTATTAATAGACATATTGGGGTGACATCTGTTAGCAAGGATTACATAGGTTTCAGGCATACATTTCCACAGTGCATTGTCAACTTGTTGTATAATAATTTTTAAAATTACATTTGCTAACTGTGCTTGGGAATATAAGTACAATTGGCTATTTATGTATTTTTTATAGCTGTGACCTTTTTAGAACTCTCATTCTAATAATTTGTCTATTGATTGCTTTGGGTTTTCTGTATACAAAATGACTGTTTTGTGTCTTCCTTTTCAGTCCTTTTACCTTTTGTTTTGTTTTCTGTACTGGTTAGGACCTTTACTGTGCTGAATACAAGTGGCAATAGCAAATATCCTTGTTTTTCTGTACTTAATGGAAATATTTTTATTATTTCAATACTAAATAAGATTTCTGTATGGTTTTTACATATACTTGCTCTTACGTGCCAAGCCTATTTTGAGTTTTTATCATGAAATGGTGTTAAATTTTATCTAATACCTTTTCTGCATTAATTGAGATGGCAAATGATTTTTCTTTAATTTGATAATGTGAATTAGAGCACTCAACTTTTGATTAATAAATCCAACTTGCATTATTGCTACAAACCTTGTTCAGGATATATATAATTTTTATACATTGCTGGATTCACTTGTATAATATTTAGCATTTTGTATCTTTGGGTTGTAAGTGATACTAGTTTATAAGTCTGTACTTTTATTTCTTAATCTGTTCTAGTTTGGTTTTGGTATTGAAGTTATGCTAGTCTCATACAGTTAGTAAAGAGTGTTTATTTTATGTGTTTATTTGAAAAGTTTATATAAAAGCGCTTTATCTTTTTCTTGGTAGAACTTGCCTATAAAGTCATCAGCACCTGGCATTTTCTTTATGGAAAGATTAACTACTGATTTAAATTGTTTAATGTTTATTGGATTGAATTATTCAGGCATTCTCTTGATTCGGTTTTTATATTTTGCACTTTTTAAAGTAACTTATTCATGTAATTTAAGTTTTCAATTACTTGTAATATATTCCTAGTGTTGTGGTATCAGTAATCTGTTTTTCTCTACTGGTAATTGTTTATTTGTACCTTAACTACTTTCAGCATTTTGTCTCCTATAAGTCTTCAAAGAACCTGACTTTGTTTAACCCTTATCTTTTTTATGTTTTTTAAAATTTCATTAGTTTTTATTTTTATCTTCATAGTACCTTTTTGTTTCCCTTCTCAAATGTTATAAGGAGTGTCTATTATGAGCTGAGATATAGGTTTTATATCTGATAGGCAACATGACACTTCATTGTTTTAAAATTGCATTCCTTTATTTGTGATGTTGAGCACCCTTTAATAAAATACTTGTTAGTTACTTATGAATTTTCTGTGAAATGTAAAAGAGGGCATCTAAGACTATATTAAAGAAAAAACTTAGGGCAATATGTTAGGAAATGATATAGCACTTTACATTTTATATTATATGGCACATGTTCTATTCAAATCACTTAATTGTATATATGGTTTGAACCCTTTAAGGACTGACACTAATTCATACTTATCTTTGAGTTATGTAGATATTATCATATACATCTGTGAGTATGAGACATTGCCTGACTCAATAACACATGGCTGGCTAGATAGATGGTGGGTTAGGAAAATAGGATATATTAGACTGATATAGAA
Organism: Lyroderma lyra; assembly: GCA_004026885.1. Taxonomy (NCBI): domain Eukaryota; kingdom Metazoa; phylum Chordata; class Mammalia; order Chiroptera; family Megadermatidae; genus Lyroderma; species Lyroderma lyra. Next base: position 44,058 of record PVJL010011172.1, read on the forward strand.
GGTGTTGACACCTTGTATGCAGAATAATAATGATTTTGAAACTTTATTGACTTGAAGAGCCTATAGAACAGGGCTTCTGTTTGGTTCACAGCTCCTTTCATAGGTCAACGTCGTCTCTAGTCTTTCAGAGAAACAGTGGAAATTGTGCTGTTCTTTATCAGAATATGAGGCTTGGAGGTCACAACTAAGGAACAGGATGGAATATCAGTCATGGTTCAATCAAGGGAGCAGAAGCTTTATGACTTATGAGATAAGGGATTTATTGTACAAATAAGACCTTTTTTTGGTCTTTTTTTTTTTTTT
>PVJL010011173.1:0-44399 GCA_004026885.1 Lyroderma lyra
ATTTTAGATATTAGACCCTTATCTGATGCGTTATTTGCAAATATTTTCTCCCATTCAGTTGGCTGTCTCTTTGCCTTGTTGATGGTTTCTTTTGCTGTGCAGAAGCTTTTTAGTTTGATATAGTCCCATTCATTTATTTTTGCTTTTACTTCCCTTGCCTTTGAGGACAGGTTCATGAAGTCTTCCTTGAGTCCTAGGTTAGACACATTTTTGTGGCCAATAGAGCTCTGCTAGGGACATCTAGGAAGGGTTTCTCCATGGATTGAAAGAAGCACACCAGAAAAAAAAAATGGTCCCTCTACTTTCACTAGACATTATTACTTCCAAGGTATTTTGTACTGAAATAGCTATCTTGTGACCCTGACAGGAGGTGGGATGGCAAATCTTTAATTTTCTTATTTCTCCAATCCTGGAGTAGCCCTGACCCAGGATTTCTGGTTACTTAAAATAATAAATATCTTTATTTTCATGGCAGTAGTTCTCAATGTTCTGTTCCCACACTGTAAGCAGTGGCATCACCTGAAGGATCTTTAGAACTACACAATTTTAGACACTACTTCAAACTTACTGAATCAGACCCTCTGGGGAAGGGACCCACCAATCTATGCTTTAATAACTCCTCTAGGTGATTCCGATTGATGGTCAAGGTCGAGAATCACTGGTTTAACCCATGTAAAACACCTAGCCACAGGGTTTGGAATTTGATAGGCAATGGAGAATTCTTAGAATGTTTTCAACAGAAAATATCATAATGTGTAGATCAGATGACCTATAGGAATGAGTCTCCAAATGACAGCTAATAATTGGTGACCATGAGCAAGTGACTTGCTTTTTGTCTCAGCTATATTTATTATAAAATGAGCTGATGGTGGATCAAAGACTACGCAGGGAAGCTGTTGGCATGCTAGAGACAAATAATATTCATTTGTTGATATCTAAATTGATGCTTTCACGTTTTCTCTCTTGGCTGGATATTAAATGTTCTGTTATATCTACTTTGATTATCTAAACAACCAGCAATATGGTGAGGGTTAACAACTACTAAAATATTCTGACCTCTTCTTTTTTATTTTTTTTATTAGGAAGGTGAAGTGGAAATCTGACATGCTTTTTCTAAGAAATTTTTAGGCAAAGGACTGGAGAAAATGTATGAAACCCCATAATTAAAATGCTCAGCTTAAAAAGATAGGCTTTTAGAATATGGGAGATAAGTGAGGATATAGAATGTAGCATTATATTTTACCACACATGGTATATTGAGATAACATGGGACTTCTCTTTGGTTATAAACAGGCCACTACCCTGCACAGAATGCTAGTAAAGTTGATATGTGCATAGAAAAAATAATAATGGATACCACTTGGATACTCATAGAGCTTATTTTACTTTGATTATTTTAAATTATATTCAGATGTATAGTGAACTAATAACCAAAAATTTAATGATCACAAATAGCAAAGTTCTCAATAAATGAAGAAGTGCACATAGATTCATCAGACTATACAGACTGGTGATTTCAGGTCTACCAGGATGAACATACCAAGCAGGCTGCAACACAGCTGTGCTCGACTCCAACAAAACACCACTTCTATTGTAGTTGCTTTTGATTTATTCTGTATATTAACGTAATTATGACATTGCTCTCATATAGGCCACATTGCAAGATCTACTGTTTTTTCTTCCATATTGTATTGCCTACTCAACAAGGTTTCTAAATTTGGCTTAATATAATCCATTCATCTTTACTCATCGGTGTAGAAGAGGCTGTCAATGTAGGGTTATGAGCATTGGCTCTAGAGCTAAACTGCCTGGGTTCCCCACATTGTGCATAATGTGAGTTAATAATATTAAGTGCTTGAGACAGTACCTGACACAAAGTAAGTGCTCAATTAATATTCACTCTTAACATTATTAGGGCATAGTCTCTCCATTTCTGTCCCCATGGGAGTGTACACAAATTGCCAAAAGAGCTTTTTCAAACTAAAAGCTATGCAGAACTAAAAACTTGTTCCTCAGGAATTCTGAAAAGCCCCAATAGGGAAAATGGTTACCCTATATCCCACCATGAACTCCAACACACACACACACACACACACACACACACACACACACTCACTTCTCATCTCCTTGCGAATTATTATTAGGCTGAGTCACTGTTACTGTTCAGAATGCTTTATATCATAGGAGAGAATATGAATTAGGTTTTAAACTTCTTGAGGGTATGATTTTGCTTTTACTGTTTACCCTCAGCACTTAGGAGAGTGTTTGACTATTTAAAATATATTGTATGAATGAGTAGGACAGTCAGTTCAGTTATAGTTCACAGTGTGACATTTGAACTATTCCAGAGATTTTTGTTTTTGTTGATTTTAAGGTATAAAAAAGCATTCATAGAATGTTTTTCTTTTGTAGTTCTTCTTTGGGACATATTCCAAAAAGTAGTGTTACCAAGGAAAATAATGTCATCTTTATGATTCTTATCTCATATTGCTAAACTGCTATTTACAACCATTGACTCTATTTATAGCGCCTCTAGTAATACGCAATTATGCCTATTTCCCTTATCAGCAGTGGAATGACTTTAATCATTATGCTAATTCAAAAGATACACTATAGTGAAAATAACCAAGTTTTGGGAGTATAATTCTAAGTGGACTTCTGGGACAATTGGGACAGATTATTTGCCCTCAGAATTGGTCTGGCATATTCAGGGTACTTTGTTGGTAAATTTCTCTGCTTTACAGCATTTGAAATTTAAATTTCTTGTATTGCTAATAAGCCTAGACATTTATCAAGTGTGTCGCACACAAAGTATGTGGACATTGGGTTGGAAAGATACATATTAAATACATTAAAGTGGGAGCATGAGACTTAAGTAGATGTTTGCTTCTTAAGGCTGCTGCACCAAATTACCACAAACTAGTGGATTGTAACAATAGAAATTTATTCTCTCACAGTTCTGGATACAAGAAGTCTGAAATCAACATGTTAGCATGTTTACGTTGTTTTTTCAACATACTGACAAACATCCAGTATTCACCGCAATTGTTTTCTGATCTTTACCTGTGTTTCTTTAGTTGACATTTAAGCCTTTTACTTTAAAACTGAAGATTCAATATGTTAGCTCATTTATCATCTTTTTTTCTTACTAAAGGAAAAGCAATTCTACTAAGTGCCTGCAGAGACTTCTGGGAGGGCCAACCCTGCCTGTCTCCAACCCTACAGTCAGACTTTTCCAGAGATAACCTAAATTTATGGCACAATCAATCACTGTATTGAAACCACTGCCTCTGATATAAACCCAGGTTTCAAGCTGCTGCTTCTCAGAGACTAGGGACTCTTGCTAGAAGTTAATGTCAATGATGCCAACCCCCAAGTTGGGCACATTTCAGAACTTCTCACTTATCAAAGTTAATACTAAGATGATATCACAGAAATAATTTCCATTCACTTATCTGAAGGGCAATAGGATATCTTTAAAGTAACAGGAGAATAAAAACAATAAAACAGGAGAGGTAGGACTTCCAGAATGGCATGACAAGAAGCTCACTGGAGACTCACTCCAGAAAAATAAAAATCTGACTGGTGAAAATTCTTATTTTTTAATCATTTTAAGCCTCTGGAAATTGTCCTAAGAGAATTTCAAATGGAGAAGCATTCATTCATGACAATCTACTAAATCTTGAGAATAATGTGAGTCTGTGGCTTTAAGTCATGACTCACAACCTTACATGCCCCCCATCCAGTTCAGTGGTACGAACCCCTTCTGCAGGCACTCGACTCTGGACAGGTACAAACAAAATGATGGTGACTTAGGTCAGCCAAGTCACTAAGCAAATAAATGACCAAGCTAGCAAAACAATAACAACCATTTCTGGGGGGGATCTATATCCAGAGTTGCTACATTATTTAAAACATCCAATTTTCAACCAAAAATTATGAGACATACAAAGAAACAGAAAACTGTGATCCATACACAGGAAAAAAAAAAAGAATTGCATTTGAAGAGCCCTGATGATGGACTTAGCAGCCAAGTACTTCAAAGCAGCTATTAAAAAGATGTTCAAAGAACTAAATGCAACTATGGCTTAAAGAAAGGTACCATAGCAATGTCTCTTCAAATGAAGAAGATTAATAACAAGTAAAACTATTAAATGGAAGAGATGAAAAAGAACAAAACCAAAATTAAAAATACCGCGGGGTTGGGGGAGTCATAGCAGTGCATATCAGTTGGCAAAAGAAAGAAACAGTAAACATGAAGACAGATCAATAAAGATTATGTGGTTGGAAGAACATAAAGATTATTAAAAGTATGAGAAAAAGAACAGAGTCTCAAAAAATATATACATATATATATATGGGACATGATGCATATAAACCAACATATGTATAAGGGGTGGGAGAGGACAAACAAAGGGGGGGAGGAATTATTCCAAGAAATAATGGCTATAAACTTGCAAAATTTGACTAGAAAATAATCCACTAATCTGTATTTATTGAGCTACCATTAGGTGTTTAAACTGCGTGGGCCCCTTCGAGACCCTTCCACAATGATTGGCGGCCTGTGGCTACCCTTGCCTCTGGGGCTCTCCAGCATCGGCACTCCCGAACTCATTCTTTCAATCTCCCCAAGCCAGCCTGCTAGCCCTCTGCTCAAAGCCAGTTATTGCTTCTCTGCCTTTTCACTTTGGGTTTCTTATCACCTATTGTCTTCCGAGCCCGTAGTAGGCTGGCATCCTACAAACATCAGTTTCCCCTTCATTCGACATTTCCCAGTTTGCCCCTCAATCTCAGTGCCACCCCTAAATCTCAGCCTTGGTCAGAGCCAGGAAAAGCGTTCAGACATTATGAGCTAGGTACTGTATTAACTCTAATTTATAGGGGAAAAAATCGGATAGATAGATACAGTCAGCTCATTTCAGAGATGATAATGAATATTTAAGTTGAGAGAGATTAAGTACTCACCAAGGGTCATCTTACCAATAAACGATGAAGCCAGAAAATGATCTGCACATTTCTACAGTACCACCTTTAGATCTTATGGCTAAACTCCTTTATTCCTTTCACTATGTTTGTGATTTATAGGGTCTAATTGTTTTCTGTTGCTACTATAACAAATTATCCACAGACCTATTGGCTTAACACACCACACATTTATTATCTTATAGTTTGGGAGATCAGAAATCTGCTGCAGGTCTTACTGGGCTGAATCACAGTGTCAACAGGGCTTCGTACCTTCTGGAGGCTCGAAAGGAGAGGTCATTCTCATGACTTTGCAGCTTATAGAGAGAGCCTGCACAGCCTTCCTTTGATTATAGGCCTCCTTCATTTTCAAAACCAGCAGTGGATGGCCAACTCTTTCTCACATCACATCCCATCTTTCTGACGCTGGCTTCTCTTCTGTCTTCCTCTTCTACTTTTAAAGACCCACCTGATTACCTTGAGTCACCTGGGTAATAGACTAACCTCCCTGTATGAAGGTCAGCAATCAGCAAGCATGATTCCATCCGGCTGGTCACCATACCACTGTGCCAACATCCCTTTTCCTCCCCCAGCCCTCCTTATATGTCCACTGCATATCCTACCTACGCCCACACCCTCATCCTCTGTTAGGTTCTGCCTTTTGACACATTTCATGGATTGAAACATTCCAACCCTTCTCTTATCAACCCTTCATCTCAACTCATATGGTGGCTTCCTCATTCGTTTGGATTTCCACATATTCCCATCTCAACGGAAAGGCTATGTTGAACTAAAATGCAAACGACGGGTAATAGCTTAATGTATTACTCCTTCCAGAAAACACTGACACTTATTAAATTCCCACCTGATGGCTTAATGCAAAAGATTAAGTTGATTCAGGGCCCTTTCAGGGGTTTCTGTGTTTGGACATACTCTGGGAGTGCAGGTTTGAACGGGATCTGAGTTTGGTTTAAGTCTGCCAGAATTCTCAAGGCTGTGTCAGTGAAGGGTTTTGTTCTCGTTGCAAGTGCCAGAATGGGCGTGGTAGTGTTCTTTTTCTTTCTTTTTCTTTTCTTTTCTTCTTCTGCGGCCAAGTAAAAGAAAAATTTACTAAAAGAATACAACAGCTATGACCCAGGACTGGAAACAGAGCAAGAACAAGAGAAGAAGGCACTATTAGAAAATTTTGTCGGGACAATTTTATTGGAAAGAAAAAAGACTTCAAAATGTCAGGATTTTTGTTTGTTTTGCTTTTACTCCTTATGTTATTCTCAAGGGAAAGACTGTGAAAGTTGCCAGCTGGCCGAGCTTAGCTTTACGTCCACCCTTGGTGCTACTATGGCGTGAAACGAAAGGTTATGGTGAGGAAGAAACTAAGGACTTGGAGGACATCCCTTTAGTTTCATTTGTGAGAAAGCAGAGGTGCAAAGGTGTATCTGCCACAGTTCAACCCAAGAAACAGAGCCAAGAGGAGAGACAATAGTAGGATACTGACTGCAAAGAACTGGCTTATGCAATCGAGGGGGCTGGCTAGGAAAGTCCAAACTCCTCAGGACATCAGGAGGGCAGCCCGAAACCCTGAGGCATGGTGTGAGGCTGCTGCCCAAGGGCAGAGTATTTTCTTCCCAAGGGCAGCCTCAAATCTGCTAATAAAGACATGCTATGGATTGAATCAGGTGCTCCCAGATTACTGAAGATAATCTTACTTAAAGTCAACTGACTTTAATAACATCTATGAAATATATTCAGGGTAACATCTAGATTAGCCTTTGATTAAATAACTGGGGACACTAGGGTAGCCAAGATGGCACATCAAAAGACCATTACAGAAGAGTAGTACAACAGGATCTCAGTTCACAGACTCACAAAATATTAGCCACAAGGTAGGGGAGAGAATTCATCAAAAGACAATTATGGGAGGATATTGGGCAGAGTCAATGGATTCTGGGCACCCAAAAACAAATGTCCTCTAAAGAGGCTTAAGAAGAGATTGCAGAGTGGACAGCTTATGATGGCAAGGGGGCTCTTCCATCAGCCTGAATCTTCCTATCCAACCTCCCTCTGTCGTGCATCCATTCAATGAGCCACTGTATCTAGAAGTCTTCCTTGTTATTTTTAATTTCTGTACTGCAAAGCAACTTTCACGTGGCAAATAATTTAGGATCATCAGGTACATGGTGAGTTTAGTTGTAGAAATTATTTTGAAGGCATAAATACTGATGGAACCCTCAAATAATAACATGTTGTAAGTTACTGTTTCAGCCCCTGATCAGGTACTAACTTGGGTTGGAGAATTACTAAGGTCTATCAGTCCTGTTAACAACATACTCACAGGGACTGAGAGAAACTTACCATACTCAAGGATAACTCTTCCGTGTTATCACCACAAAACAAATATATGATGGAGATTTGATAAGCCTGAAATCAAAACTTTAAGAGGTATTTCTGTCAAATAAATCCAGTTGATGTCTAAATTTCTTAGGATCTCTGAAAATGCCAATGATAAAGTTGAGCAGGAGCCTCACCTTGGTCTGTTCCATTACCTGAGCTGTTAGAGTTTTCCCCTCCTACCATTCATTTTGCAAGTTTGGATAAACTTGCCCTTTCTTGGTTGCCTATCATCTTTCCCACTTTCATCCTCTCTATAAACACCATTTCTGCTGCATCTTCGAAAGCTTATCTCCTCTCCACAGCTGTCTGTTCAAAGTGGAGAGCCTGACACTGATTTAAACAGCTTGAATTGCTCTGAAAGAAATTCCTCAGGGCAGAGACCAATTTCTTATGCATTGTCAATAGCAGAATACAGGGTTGGTGCTTCATAAACACAGTATGAATATAAATAGAGTCCAAAAATAGGATAGTAATTTCTGTATCTTAAACAATTAAAATCTGATATTTTGGATTGAACTAGGAGTACCTCCCCAAAATTATCAGTGCATGGATGCTTTAATTCTATTGTAGGGGGAAAGAGAGCTTTATAAATGAAATTTTGCAGACCCTTTCAGCATGATATGAATGTGCAGGAAAACCTACTTCTTATTCCACTATGCCTATATTATCCTTGATAATGAATATTACTTGTTCACAATTATTCCTCCCTCCCATGGTCTCTCTGTGGGTAGAACAGATTTCCCAGCTCTATGGACTTTGGACTTACCCATGTGGTTTGATTTGGCTAATGGAATGTAAGTGAACATGGCATGAGCTGAGATCTAAAATGTGCTTGTATGTTTTAGCTTCTAGAGCTCCTGAATTCCATCATTCATTCGGAATGGAACTCCATGGTTCCAGAATGAGGAGACACATGCACATACCTGGACCCACCCACAGCCTGAAACCTAGTAGTTCAGCTGACCACAAATAATCCCAGCTAAACCTAGGAGAGCTACAGCTGACTTACAGGCATGAGAGAAGGAAATAAATGTTTATTATTATGAGCTACTAAGGTTTTATGCAGTATAATTCAGAGCAATGAAACATTAGGAAATTTTAGGCAATACTGAGTCTAATGAGAAGTTTGGTCCTAATTACAGTTTTCTAGGCTCTCCCAGGTCAATCTCATTGCTGAAATGCAATCTCTGAAAATTTCAAGCCACTCCATGTGATGAGCCTGTGGACCCTTTTTCAAACATTTTGCAATAAACACCTTGGACACATACTCAAGTAGTGCATGATCATTAATTTACACATAGGTATAAATACATTCCCTTGGGGGAAACCCAATGATTCAGGGTGGTAACTTGCCTCCAAGATACCACCCTCCCTCCAATGAACTATGCTTCCCAGTATTCGTGCACTTTGGAAGTCCTTTTCCACATTGAAAATGAGATAGTCCTATGAAACCAAAAGAATGCAGCACATGTGACACTTTGTGATTTCTAAAACTATGCTCTAAGAAGCTCTGTAGTTCCTCTTTGGTCTCTTGGTACACATACTCTTGAGTCCTGAGATGCTATGTAAGCGGCCTGACAATCCTGTTGTGAAGACCATATCCATATCCGTATGGCCTGGAACTACACGGAAAAGGAGAGACCAGATAGAGACCAGTCTTCCAGCTGTCCCATGCCAAGCCACAGATAAGTGAGACCCTAAACCAGTGGTTCCTTCCTGGACTATCGAAGACCATTTCAGCTACCAGCTGGAAATGATTAAGTGATACCAGGTAATGCCACTGTCAGCTAAGTGCTGCCCAAATTTTTAATTTATTTATTGTGAGAACAAATTTTGTTTTAAACCACTGGGTTTGGGGCAGTTGTGATATATCAGTAGATACATGGAAAATTCATTTATGTGATTTACCAAAGTGATATAAATGATCATAACAAAAGGCAACATTTACTAAATGTTCTTATTATGTACGCTATGCACATTATATCATTATTTAATTTCTTCCTCACATTAAAATTACCCATGCCATAAATATTGTTATGGTTTATAGGTGAGAAAGTTTAGACACAGCAATATGAATTAAACTGCCCAAATAAAGTAGTGGAACCAGGTCTCATCTAAGAAGTATCCCAAGTCCTGATCTCTAACCACACTAATTACATGTTGGAGAAAACCCAACATGCTCTGGTTTCCTAGGGCAGCGCTGATTTCACTTAGCCAGTCCCCAGCCACCAGGCTGCCAGTTTATAAGACTTTTGATAAATGTTACAACATTGGCATTTGTGCAAAGAAACAAGCAGGAGGTTAAATTACACCTACTAAAAGAAAGGCAGGTTTAGACCAGTTGAAGATCTGGCCCACTAAGTCTTTGTGGTACTGGAAGAGGGGCAGAAGGTCAAAAGAATTGATGCAAAATAAAATCCTGTTGCCAGCTGGCCAAAAATTATTTGTATTTACAACAAAGACAACCACTGCCTGCCAATTCAAGAAAAACCAGAAGAACTAAGAATAAAGCAAACTACTCTCCCTTTCCGGGTGGTCTTGTTATTAGGGCCTGATGCAGCTGGGTGTGAAATTTGATTATATGATTGATTAAGGATTATACAAGGGTGTTGCTTCACATATAATTGCCTTTATGACCAAAAAATAGGCAAAACTTTTCTAGTCATTTATAAACAATGTGAATCTAAGAAGAGGACAGGGAATTTAAGATTTCCAGGTAATAAGAAAACGCTGGGTTTTCTTCTATTGGCTGTGACTAATATTGGGTGGTCTCCTGATTGTTGTCAGAAAGTAGCCTTGAAAAGAAGGTCGCTCAGCAGGGGTCTGTCCATTTTTGCCACCGAGCAGTCTCAAATCAGTGGTATAGGACACTGTTTGAAAGTAAATATAATAAATAACACTCAAGAGCATAGCTAAGAATGTCTTTAGTTATATCAAGCACACCAAATTAAGGGAGGGTCCTCAAAAACAATTAAAGTTATATTAATAAAAATCAAAATAAGACTGAAGATCTCTCCCAGATTAAAGGAGACAAAAAGGACATGACAAGGCAGTGCAACGTGATATCTCAAAATAGATCCTGAACCATAAAAGGAAATTACTATTCCCTTTTGCTTAAAAAGATGTTAGTAGAATAATTGGTGATTACCTAATATTGTAGATAAGATAATATTCTATCACTTGTAATTTCCTGATTTTAACTGTGATTTTTATTGTACTGTGATTTTTTTTTTAAGGAAATACATACTGAAGTGTTTGGCAGGTAAAAGGTATTATGTCCTTAACTGTCTCTCAAATGGTTCAGTAAAAAAATAATCTTTAATCCATCTGAAATTAATTTTTGTCCATGATGTAAAATGGGAGTCTAATTTTATTTCTTCCATACATGTAGAACATGGAGTCCACACAGTTTATTAAATAATTCATCCTTTTAAACTAAAATATTGCATTTGTCATATATTTTATTCTCACATATGAGGGCTTAAAGTCTTGGAAGGCTAGATAGCTTAACTTCTTTCTGTATATCTTTTCACATATATAAAAAATACACATATGCATATTACATCCATATGTACATGAACTATACTAGGGCTGTCTGGAAAAACATCCAGCCATAAATGTCTCTATTTTTCACATTATATGGCTGAATACTCTCCGAACAGCCCTCATGTATGTACGTACACTTGTACATTATTTATGTGTGTACATGTTATTGTGTATATAAAGGCATGTGCATATTTACATGTGTGTATATTTATGTGTGTTTGCATAGTGTATATGCATATATGGAATACATGAGTGTGTTTCTGCATGTGTGTGTTGCTATACTTAAACACTGTCCTTTTTCAAGGCTAAATCTAGTACCTCCTGTCACCTTCAATCAACTATCCAGTCATCTACTTTTTCTTGGACTAATTTGGTAATTTATAACTTTTTAGGAAAGTATTATTCTTGCCTGGTTTTTCAGAATTTCTACTAAGGCTCCCCTTGTAGTTATCTCTTAAGATTTTACCAATTGTACGTACAATTAAGGTCTGACAATTAATTTTGTGAACACATCCTAGAAAAAGTGCTGCATACCTCATTGCCAAATAGCACTATGATCGCTCTCAAAGTACTCCACTTGGGAAGCTCTGCACTGATGCCAGTGCCTAGGCTACCCTTCAAAGCAATTTTGGGACTCTTCTTCTGGAATGGCCATCGCAGCTGTCGTCGTATTACCCTTGATATCCTAAATGCCATCATAATGTCTTTCTTTCAATATTTCCTTTATCTTTGGGCAAAGAAAAATAGTCATTAGGGGCCAGATCAGGTAAGTAGGGAGGGTGTTCCAGTACAGGTATTTGTGTACTGGCTAAAAACTCTGTTACAGACAGTGCTGTGTGAGCTGGTGCACTGTTGTGATACAAGAGCCATGAGGTGCTGGCATTAAGTTCAGGTCGTTTTCATCTAGCTTTTTCACAGAGGCTTTTCAGCATTTCCAAATAGTGAACTTGGTTAACTGTCCAGTTGGTACAAATTCATAATGCACAATTCCTCTGATATCAGAAATGTTTAGCAACATAGTTTTGACTCTTGATTTGGACTGACAGAACAGTTTTGGTCATGGAGAACTAGCTGACTTCCATTGTGCCCTTAAGACACTTTGTTCAGGGTCATATTGGTACACCCATGTTTCATCGCCAGTGATACCACGACCCAAAACATCATCTTGCCTCTCCAAAGGTCTTGGCAAACTTCAATTCTCCTTTGCATTTGTTCATCAGTGAGCTCTTTAGGGGCCATTTCTGCACACACCTTTCTCTTGCCAAGATTTCAGGGAAGATTTTCCTGTTCCTCTATCAATATTTACTCAGTCTGCTGTGCTTCTCACAGTTAGCCTATGAGTCTGACATACAATTAGATAAATTTTTGCAATGTTTTTGTCAGTTCTGCTCGTTACTGGCCACCCTGACCTCTCTTCATCAGTGACACTTTCTCTCCCCCCAGAAAAATGTTTAATTCATTTGTACACTGCCGTTTTTTTCATGGCATTAGCTCCATACACTTGGACTGACATGTCCTTGATTTCACTTCCACTCCTGCCAAGTTTAACAGGAAATTTAATGTTTGTTCATTGCTCTAATTTAAGCTCTGACATTCTTGCGACAGCACACAAAACCACGCAACAACAATAATGAATGTCACTCAGCAAGACACCACCACACGGCAACAAGCACACAGCTGTGAGACACAGATATACCAAAGCTATGGAACTTCACCGAGCTCTTTGCACAGTGCTGCCAATGTAAGTGCATGGTGGCAGGTCTGTGAACTTAATTGCTATAACTTTGTATAGTTGTTCCTTTCCATTCCATATTCTTACAATTTTGCTTTTTCATCTTTTTCTGTAAACTCCTGAGTCATTTAACGTTGTTTTCCCAAAAAAAAATTTGATTTGTGTATCCTTTTTCATAGTGTTCTTCCCCACTACTTTCATTTTTACTTTTATTAATACTGCTTCCTTCTCTCTGATTTATTTTTTCTTCTATATTATTTTAAAATTGGTAATAAGTTAAACCCATTTAACCTGCACCTTTTCTTTTTAATACTAAAGGTGTACTTGCTTTGAGTACAGCTTTGACTGTACTAGTTTGTATCACTCTCTATGCAATTTGCAAGTTTTTAAATTTAATTTAATTTTATTATTAAATTTGTTGGGATGACAGTGGTTAGTAAAATTGCATAGGTTTCAAGTATATAATTCTATAATACATCATCATTGTATTGCATTGTGTGTTCACCACCTGCAATTTTCTTTTGATTCCCAGATTCTTTCAATGGTTATCTAGAAATACATTGCTAGTTGTTACACATTTAATATTTTGGGGTTACATTTATGTCATTTATTCCTAATTCCTAATAATTGTTTCATTTACTTTCCAGTATCAATTTTTAATGACAGAAAAGGACTGTAAAAATCTATTCTTTATAGCCCAAATTTTTTGGGGGCCAAGTACAGGATAAATTGTTGTAAATATTTTATGAACATGTAGAGAAAAGTATATCCTTTGGAAAGATGTTAAACTCCCCCTTTATTAATTACATTCTTTTATGCTGTTGTTTATTTTTTATGTACAGGTATACATAATTCAAAAAGAAGTGTATCATAATAATCTATTATATTTTTATTTTTATCAAGTTTTTATCATATTTTTAAGTTTTGCTTTATTTGTATTAAAAGCTATTGAGTTGTTTAGCGCATGCCAGTTTTTGAATGGTATACAAGGTCAGACAATTAATTTCGTGAACTCATCCTTGAAAAAGAGTTACATGTCTCTTTGCTGCACATCACCATGGTCATCTTCGAAGGACTCCCCCCTGGGAAGCTATGCACTGACGCCGACACCTTGTTCACCATTCAAAGCAATTTTAAAACTCTTTTTCTGGAATGACCATCAGAGCTGAAGTTGTCCCCAAAATATGACAATTAAGTTGGTGAATTTGCCACCGTATACTTATATTGGCACCGTGTCCTTACACAAACAACTACGACACCTTACTGAGTTGTTTACCCTACAGTGCTGCCAATGCAAGCACTCAGTGGCAAGTTCATGAACATAATGGTTAGATTTTGGGGACAACACCAGCTCTGATGGCCATTCCAGAAAAAGAGTTTTAAAATTGCTTTGAAGGGTGGACTAGGCGCTGGCGTCGGTGCATAGCTTCCCAAGGGGAGTCCTTCGAAGATGACCGTAGTGATACTCAGCAATGAGGTAAGTTAACACTTTTTCTAGGATGAGTTTGTGAAATTAATTGTCCAACCTCGAATGTCTTTCATAATCTGTGTCTTTAATTGTTTGCTGTCCCTCATAAAAGCATTAAGTGAACTTAGTGCTTTCAATCTTGAATTCTATCTTTTTTGACATTCCTTTCGCCTCTTATGCTTTCTTTTTTTCTTTGCATCTTCTTATTATTTTTTAATTATTTTAAATGTTTTTCTTCTAAATAGTAGTTAACTACATTTTAAAAATCAGTTTGACACTTTTAACCAGATAATTCAGCTTTCATATTTAGTAAAATCACTGACATAATTTTATTCCTTTCCCTTTTAGTTTAATCACTAATTTTATATTATTTTTCTGCCTAATTTTTCTACTTGGATCATTGCTATTCATTTGGAAATTTTACCAGTAATTTTTCTCCCCAATTTCTTAATGATTAGCTTATCTCTTCTCTTTTCATTACCAGAAACCTATATATCTACAATTATTTAGGAAAAAAACATTTTTCCCAAAATAAAATTCTTTATTTCCTACCATTTTCCACATATTCCTAAGATGAACACATTTAGCACACAGGCATTTTTCTCCATGACCCTCCCCAACCAAACTGAGGAAGAATAATTTTATTTTATCTTTTCCTTCACCTCACCTCAAATAGTAGGATTTACAAAGAATTCAGTAATTTCAGTTCTAAGCTATCAATTGAATTTCCATTGCAATGTGTCTCTTTTCTTTATTTAGCAATTTATCATGGTTAGCACATTTATTTAGCTTTTATATCACATATTCTCCATTTATCATTATCCATTTATGTCTAAGTAAACACACAAACACTCATTCATTTCCAAATTTGTTGTTTACAATTTTCACTTCATTTCACATTTCCCTAGCTTGATTATTCATTTCTCCTTCACTTATTTATTTAGAATCCCTTTTAGCCAATTGTGTTCCTCAGAGATATATTCTATGAATTATTATAAAATCTTAATTGAAATGTTTGTCATTCCAGGTGAATTTCATCTTTCTAAGTAAGCAATTTCTCTGGTTGAAGTCCCGTACTCTCAATCATCTCTAGAAATTATACTACTGTTTTCTAAATTCCAGTATTGCAGATTAGAAATAGGTTAGCAGTCTGAATCTTTGCCCTATTTGTAACTCTATCTTCCCAACAGGAAAGTTGACAGAATTTCTTATTATCCATAGAGTGGAGGAATATTCTAGTTATGCTTATGCTTATTCCTTTGCTCATCAATATTACCTGAAGTTGTGACTTCATTATGCTCTTTCATTACGTGACTCAGGTCTTTCAGAGAAGTTTCCTTTATAAGTTATATGTGCATTTAGGTATCCAGGGTGGTCCAACATGTCTCACCTCATCTCCTTTATTGCAATTTCTCTGCTTTTGTTCTATGCCTTAAGATATCCCAATTTATTTTTGGACCACAAATTCAGTCTCAATTCTCACCAACCTCTCCTTCAATTAAACCAAAACTTTTACATAGATATTATTTTTATCTCCAAGAAACATACTCTTATATTGCCTTGAATGCTCGTTATGTTTTTGAAGTTGGCATTTGGTTCCTCTAGTCTCTATTTCATAGGATACACATTCTGGTTTATTCTGACTGATCTTTGTCTTTATAACTTCTGGGCATCTTTGATTTTATTTTTCCATGGAGTCTAAGATTGGATTACTGGAGAACTCTAGTATTTGTTAGTCTCTGAAGGCATCAAATGGAATCCATGACCTGATCCCTGGCCTGCTTTCACTTTCTCAGCCTGGGGACAAGGAGAACTCCATCCACTCAATTTTTCTTGTTGTTTGTTTTGTTTTGTGACCTCCTGGGCACCACAAAGATCAGCCACACATGGCCAATGTAGAACTTTTATCAGGAGGTCCACACATAAGTAAGGTCCATGGTTTCCCCAAGATTTGACATTTCTGATCCTTTCTGCAGTTCTCTCTGATGCTGACCATTAGGATCTCATCCACTAATAAGCACCCCCCAAAAAAAAATCCATTCTCCTTTGACCATCACAACTCCTACAGAATCATGGTTTCCCTTGCAGCCAGCTTCCTCTTAGCCCTACCAGTCATTTGGGTCACGTGAGAGAGAATGACGATGTCATCTTCCCAGAACATCCCATTTTCTTTAAAGTTTTAAATATTTTTCCAATAGTTTACCTTGCTTGATCTTTACAGTAACACTATGAAATTCAGGTTCAAATTCCAAAATTATAGGCTCAATGCTATTTTCATTTAATAAAAAATAAAAACTGTAGTAAACAGAAAGAAAAACAAAACTTAGATAGGTCCTGCTTAGGTGTGCATGGTTATATTCCAGCTAAACATACTCAAGTTCCTAGCTCTGCAACCAGCCATTATATTCTTGCATTTTTTTTGAGAATACACTCTCCAAAAGGAGAAAAACCTGAGGTGTGGATAAATGAAGACTAGAACAGCTCTCACAGTTTGGGGTTGTGGGCTCAGTATCATTAAGATGTGGTCCACAAGCAGGACTGTACCAACACATGGTCCCAGTTAACATTTGTTGGCATCTTGGACCCAGCACAGCTGGTAGCACACATACAGGCCCTGGATTCCTCTCCAGGTAGATGAGAATCAAAACAAATAGTAATAAAGGCCTTTTTCCTCTGGATATTAAAAGGGAGATGTACATCCTTTTCCAAACTCCAAACAGCATCTAACAAACCTTCCATCAACACAATGCACAGAAAAATATGTGATAGATTTCTATTCATTTATATTTCAATTAGGGTTTACCTGTCAAAATTCAAATCTAAAGGTGACTCACAGACTCTCCACTTAATAACAGAAACTGTACTTCCTCTGACACAATAAAATTCAGCCATTTTCACTGTGCTCCAGTGTTTGAACAACCGTGAGGCTGCACCAGATGTCTCTTTCTTTTTGAGATATACCTCTCACTGGTGACATTAATGGTGTAATAGCGCTTGGTGAGCTTACAAGTTTCTTTTACACTCCGATTTTCCTTACTTCCTGCTCAGAGTTATCATCCTGGAGAACTGACATTGCACACACACCAAAGATTACACCTTTGATGCTTGTGACACCTTAAGAGGGAAGCCTCTCAGCAACTGACATTCTAAAATGCTTTTCCCCTTTGTTTTAATGGGAAACCTCCTTAACCAGTTTCTGGGTCTGTCAGTCCTGCAGAAAACAACATCTTTCAGGTTTATGGGAAGAATGCTACCAACTGCTGCCTTTACTAAGTAGCCTTCTCTAATCACTTCTATATCTTTTAGTCTCATCAGAAAACAAAACTTAAGATAAAGTGCCAACATGGATAGTCTTACAACAGACCCAGGGAGCAAAAGTATTCATTTTTTTTCAGGAAATATTACTCAACCATAATGCAGGCAATCATCTATCCATCTTTTCTGACTTTTTTCTCTTCTATTTCTTCTTAAGTAGTGGATACAGTCACAGACTTGGATTCAATGAGATCCAAATTCTCCTTTTCTATTTAACTTCTCTAAATTATAGTTCCTTATAATATGTGCACCACATAAGTGATCAGGCATGCAAGGAGCTCAACATAGTGTCTGACATATAATATTAGTTCAATAAATGGTGGATTTTTTTTTCTGGGTAGTTTCCTGACTGGGAATCGAACCCAGGCCACAGTGTTGAAAGCGCTGTAGTCTAGCCACTACACCACCAGGGAACCCCCCTGGATTTTTATAATAGAAGGCTCTGATCCCAGTTCCTCCCTGGGATAAAGTACGTATTACATATATCTTCAAAGGGAAGGAGGGAGTTAGGGAAGAAAAGATGAATAGAAATAAAGCTGCAGTTCATAAAAAATTTACATTCTTATAGTGCTATAGCAGATTTTTCCAAGCATTCTTTGCACCACCACTCTGGATAATGTGAACATTCAGGGTAAATAACTTTAAAATACATAAAAAATGTTTTGTCTATTTTCTATATAAACTGTTTGTTTCTGCCAAATTGAATCAGCTTGTAAATATGTGGCATAGTGCTATCGAGACACCTCCTCCTTCTAGGCCAATCATAGCACACAATATTCCTTCCTGACATATGCCTAGTTTTACAACCCATCACCTATGCACATTTGCCAAGAAGAAAAATAACAATTTTCAATAACCAGATATAAACAAAGCTTTTAAAAACTACCTTTGTCCATACTGTTGTCTTCCTTTCTTTCTCCCTAGAATAAAATTAACTTGTGGCTTTTATAATTGTTAAATTATAAAGAGGTTACTTGCTCTTATCTGAAGTTACGGTATAACCCAAACACAAACCTTTCTGTAGACTCTCTCCCATACGTAACAATAACTCTCCTCATCCCTCTTTAGACCAATAGAAAATGCTGATGATAGTAACAAGTGCCCCTCTAACATTTAAAGAGTTTTTTCTCTATCATAAATTTGGGACCTGGTACATAGAACTCACCCACTAACGATTTATTGAATGGATGGATGTAAGACTGGATGGACGTATGGATGGCATAAGTGCTTAAAATCATTTCAGGCAGCAAAATTCTTTCCCAGGGCTGCGTCCATAGGGGTCATACTCTCTGGAATTGCCCTGTATTTTTATCTTGATATCAAGGACCCACCTAATCTTAACCTTCAATTGAAACAAACTTAAATATAGAATGTCATATACCCTGAACAACACAGAAACAATTAGTCCAGGGATGAGAAGTATAATATTAATAATAATAGTTATTATAGTAAAAACATATTAATAATAACACTAATACTACTACTAATAAAAATAATACAATGTGCAACTAAAACATGCATACTTAATATCTGATAGTCACCTAATTCCTTTACTTAGAAAAACACTTATTTTATACTTTTTTATTTCCTTTTCTTATGATCGGGGAAGTCAAAGCCCAGAGAGAATTAAGCAACTTGCTCAAGATACTCAGCTAGAAAGTATGGAATTTGAACATAAATCAATCTGACAAAGGAGCCCACACTCATATTCATCATTTTGTCATTTTACAGTCATCACAACTTAGCAATCCATAACTTCTTGCTGCTCTGACAGCCTTCACTAGAAATAAGCAATATGACTTGTATTTGTTAGTAGTACCTAACTTGAATTTTTCTTCTGCTTCTACTGGTAGTCAATTAGCTCTAGGCCAAGACACAGCTTTTGAGCCTGGATATCCCCCTGTGTAAAATAAAAAAAATGTTAGATGATCTCCAAAGCTCCCATATCTTTAACACACACTGATTCCATGTCATCAAGAATCAATGTGGTAAGTCTACACTGATGAATCATGACATTAAAATACAATTTTGACCATAAACAAGAATACTATAAAAGATATATTCCATTAATAGAATGCTTTCTTTCTTAGGAAATGAAAACCCTATCTGTGATGTATTGCACATATAATTCCTAGAGTTTAACTGCCCTTGCTGTGCTGTATTTATGAGCCATAAAGCTGTAGTCTACAAGTGAAAGATGAAACATGATGAAGTTCAGTGTGGTATTTACACTCTTAAAATCAGATGCCACTTTGTCATCATAACGGGGCATACTATGATCAAAGAGAAAAGAAAGACTGAAGAGATTTCTGGGTAGAATTACCAAAAGCTTCTGTGAGAGTCTGAAAATTAGAATCATATAAACTTTAATCGTAATTTAAAAATCTAAAGAGACTGTGCTTATTCACTGAAAGGAACCAGTAAACCACATGATTTCTTTTTCACTAAGAGCCAACCACAAATTTTGAAGAAAAGGGAGGATACTGATAAATGGGAGGAGGAAGGGGAAGAGAAAACAAGAGAAAGCAGAGGAGGAGAGAGTGAAGAAGGAAGAAAAAGGGACTTTCGGTCATGGGTACAGAATTCACATCTCTCCTCAGCTCCAGGTATTCTTTCATGCAGATAAGTCTAAATCAAAGATCAAATTGATTCTCTGCTGCTGCCCTACCTTCCTATAGATATCAAGATACCAGCAGAGAGAGTGGTACTATGAAACACCTAAAGGGATAAAGTAAAAATATTAAAATAGGAAGACACACACACACACAATAATGTATATTTGACAAGAATAGATTTCCAGAACTATGTCCCAAGCTGTCATCATTATGAAATTATCCATCATCCATGGGATACTGGGAAAAGGCAGAGACTGTCAATTTCCCCATTTCAGGCCTTTTCTTCAGATGTCAGTTGTGTAACCTGGAGTTTCCCCATAACTGTAAATTAAGACAAGTGTCAGTAGCACCGAAAACAAATGTGAAATATTTGCTTTTGAAATGTCTCTTCCCATTTCAAGGAAAGAGCACAG
Organism: Lyroderma lyra; assembly: GCA_004026885.1. NCBI lineage: Eukaryota > Metazoa > Chordata > Mammalia > Chiroptera > Megadermatidae > Lyroderma > Lyroderma lyra. The sequence goes on from PVJL010011173.1 coordinate 20,443, forward strand.
AGGTCCTTTCTCCGTGTGTCTCACTGCTCCAGTAAGACATGGAAAGGCTTCCTTTTGGGAAAAAAAAAATAACCTAACAGCAGTGTCATTATTTATTTAGGAATAAGCACATTCATTTTCTTTTATAGAACAGATGCCAGCAGGGATTAGCTCAGAATGGGTAAGAAATAAGTTTTAAGGGTAGGAGGCAGGAAGCACAGTAAGAGGTCAATTTAGGATCTTAAATATTTAAAGGTATATGGATTGAAAACACTACAAGGTGTTTTCAACCCTAAATACATGCCTACAGGAAGCAAGTATGTTCAGGCATACTGATCTGTTTTTTTTTTTCCCCTCATGAATCATTTTTATCTGATCAACTAAGTACATTCATATATTTATCGATTCAGCAAACATGATTTGGAAATCTACTACACAGATCAAAGATATAAGTATGATAAACCAAACAGAGATTTTTCTCCTAGAGAATTCACACACAAGAAAAGGGCAAAACTTAGCCAACCACACACTAAGAATAATAATAGCTAATGCACGGTGAATGCTTACAAGTACAATGCCAGGCTTACAAGTAAGTACTATCATCCCCATTTTAAAGATGAGAAAACTAGAACTAAGAGAAAGTAATTATTCTCAAGTTTGTATACCTAGTAAAAAGCTAGCACATAAACTTTAATCTTTAACTCCCACTTTTAACTGCTATGCTACCGTACCTCCGTGTAAATGATTTGTATCACCAGAGAACAATCAAGCATCGTGTGAGTTAAGAGAGAAGAGAAATCTGCAGCTGGAAGGGTCAGAAATAATTTCCTGAAAGAAGTAGCATTTATGCCAGGTTAAGCTTTGATTATTTGAACTACTTCCTGTAGTTCATTCCAGATGATGCAGTTATAATTACCTGTGTCTTTAGAACTGTCTGCTGGTCCAGGAATTCCTATCATTTCCCCTTAGAGATATGTACCAGAACCATTATACTTTGTATGTTCATTTTGAAAGTGGGGGCTTGTGGTTTCCCATTTCACTCCTCCCTGCCAATATCCCTGAGTGGAGAATCACATCTCATAGTGAATCATTGCTGCTGATAGAAATGTTCAGGTATGCTGGGCCTGGGAGACCCACCTTACAGTCATGACAATATACAAAGTGGACCACAGGAGGAAGTTGAATGGAACTGAGGAGACCATGGCAAAGGATAGTGACAAGAGATCATGTAGCTAGTAAGTGCCCAATAGCATGCCAAGTATATATAGTATGATGATTGTCCCAACATCCCTCAGTAGGTATTGCTTTCCTTACAACATGTCAGCTAAGGCCAATTCTGATACAGTAGGTAACTTCTGCAGGCCTACACACAGATAAGCGGATTTGAACCAAGATCATTCTGACTCCAGTGCCCAGGGCTTGTCTTATTTGATGAATGGCTTGGTATAATTCTTTTACAGAAAACATTCTAGCCATCTCTAGCTTTAGATCAATTATAAGATAACAATGTAAATTAAAATAAAGGCCACTCAAAAATAGAGTAAGTAATAATGAGCTAGAGGAGATAGGGAGAAAGAGAAATGCCCTCAGTGAGAGAAAACGATTCGTAGCAAATGCTGAAGACTGGTCTAAGGAAACCTCCAACTGTTCTGGACTTTATCCTCAAAGAACAGTCAGAGTCTAATCAGAGTACTATATGTGCAATGGAATAAGAAGTGTATTACAGCAATTAGACCTCAGACAAGTGTCAAAGAATCTGGAGAAACAAATGCCAAAGGAAGGAAAAACATTATTCACTGGCCATGGTGGAGGTAAAAAAAGAGGTTCGATTTTCAGTTTCCTGGGCAGTTCGGCATGCCTACGTGTTATAATGGGGAAAGTGTCAGTTTTCTGTGAGTTCACAGCAAAGTGTGTCATTGTGGGCTGGGGATGTGGTTGGACAAACAGCTGACCGTAGAGAGAAGCTGGACGCCAGGTGGATGACCTGGAACCCACCTGCACATCCCCCTCATCTCTCAGAGTTTGACGGGTGCTGCTTCACTTCCTGCCTCTCCAAACCTCTTATGTTCTAGCCTGACCCCACCCTGGGATAAAGCTATAGGAACTCCAGCTCTCACCAACACCAAGTGAGTAACAGAAAAGGGGTCAGAAAAGTAGGGTTTTCAGGCCAAGCCCAGCCCACCTCCTGTTTCTGTAAACCAAGTTTACTGGACTGTGGTCCTGCTCCCTCTTGTATTGTCTTTGCACAACAATGGCACAGTTGAGTAGCTGCAATGAGGGCTTAAGGCCCACAAAGCCTTAACTCTTTACTCTCTGGCCCTTTTAAGAACAAATTTATAGACCTTGCAATAGAACAATCCAGAAGAAGAACGTCATCACATTTATTCAGTGACACATTTCCCCTTTAAATAGTGAGCTGAGCATTCCTTACGGACAGTGATTGTGTTTGTCTTGTTCTCACTCAATGTCCAGCTCTAAGTCCAAAGCTTGGATCATGGAAACAGTCCATAAAATAAGTCAATTGAGCCCTCTCTTTGACTTGGAGTCTGCCCCGATGTGGTCGAAATCGAAATAAGATCCCCCTTGGGGCAGGCATGCTTAAAGACTAGGCAGGTGGACAGGAAAACTGCTCAGTCAGGAGGGCCCTACCCCGAGGCAGGGCTCAGTAACCGGGCCCCAGGCCTTTAGAAGGGTAAATGGTAGAGGCAAAATAGGACCCTGTCATAAAGAGATCAGAATGCTAAACAATTCCCATGCCAGAGAGTCCAGCTGAGAGGAGGAGGCGGAGGCAAACACGAGAAATGAGCCCGATCAGGGCCGAACACGGGACAGTAGCAGAGCCTGGCAACCACCCAGGCATGGGCTAGATCCAGCATCAGTGCTGACATGCTGGGTGGACTTCAGTAACTGCTTCACCTCTCTGGGCCTGTTTCCTCTCTGAAAAACTAATAGTTCTCACCTCCTAGGGCTGTTTGGGAGATAACCTAAGATGATGCTTCCCACATAATTAGAACAAATTAAAACACATGGGGTTCTCAGTAAATGGTCATTCACTCATTTGTTCATTTATTCATTAAATGTTTATTGAGTACTCAACTCACTTTGTGCCCAGGCTGTGGTCTGAGTTCTGGAAATAGACATTATATATGGTCCTTGCCCTCATTAAGCTTTTATTATTATAGGAAGAGAACAAAAATAAATACCCAAGCAAGTACACATGCACTATTTCAGAAACTGTTAAATGCCATAGAGGAAAATGAAGCCAGGTTAATGATATAAGGAGGGTCTGTGTGAGTGTGTGTGTGTGTGTGTGTGTGTGAGTGTGAGTGTGTGTGTGCGAGTGTGAGTGTGTGAGTGGGTGAGGGTGAGGGTGAGTGTATGTGTGAGTGTGTGTGAGCGTGTGCTCTTTTTACATGAGGTAGGTGGAAAAGGCCTCATTCGTAAGGTGACACTTGACTTGAGAGTCCACTGCACCATGAAAATATTTAGAGATGAATTATTTTAGGCAGAGGTTCAAGCACGTGCAAACCAAAGGGAAAACTTGTTCGGCGAGTTTAAGCAGCAGTCATTTCTTTAAATGTTGACGGTAGGCTTTAATCTTCCGCTAATATACTGGATACACTGCCTGAAGTTAGAATTATGCCTAGATTTGGGAAGGAAGATAAGAGGATGTTGGTCAAGCCTGAGGATCAGGTAACGCCCAATATGCTGAAACTAGAACTTACATGCCTAGAATTTCTAAAATGCAAATTGCTTATTTACCTAAAATATCAAGTCTAGCTACCTCATTTTCTAATTTTAAAACAATTATTTCTGAGTGCTTATAATACATTCCAGCAGCAAAGTCAAGGGTTAGGGGCTCCAAGCTCCTTAAAGGCAAGAAGCCTCAGACCATGGATATTTCCAAGTGAGAAATCACATTTTCCATTAAAATAAAACTATTCTCTTTCCTAAGTCCCAAACAAGTACATATAAATCAATCTCATCTGTATTTACTATGTGGCTAAAAAACCTCTAACAAGACTTTTTATTTTTTTAACTTTGGCACCAGAACATTGGCACTTGGTTGTTAAAGTAGTGTTTCCAGATTGTTCAGGGACAGGTAAAATATGCATCCTGGCAGTTTGAACCGAGTTTGTGACCTTCTTTACTTTAACGATCCATTAAATTATATCACTCACAGTCAAAGATGCACTACAAAAGCCAAACAAGAACTAGCAATGTTCACAAGCCCTGTTCTGTCCTTGAGGGGGTCTAGAAGAAAAGATTCCAGAATCTCTGATACACATTTATCAGATTGTTAAAATGACACTTCCAAAAACTCTGACCTGAGCCATAAAACAAAATGGGCTATAGACTGTCTTTGGTCACTTCAAAAATCCAAAGGAAACGGAGTTATTTTCTCAAAACTTTACAAACTAAATTTTAAAATGTTGCAATTGCCATCTCTAGCCTAAATCACTCATACTATACTTAATCTATTCAATAAGGACAAGAACATCTAAAATATACTAGGCTGTATTTTAAGTGCTTTTCATTTAATCCTTACAACAACCCTATGAAATAAGTATTATCAAACACTCATTTTACAGATGAGGAAACTGAGACAGAGAAAGGCTAAGTACTGGCCCAAGCTCATACAGCCAAAAGTATCTGAACTGGAATTGGAATTCAAGTAGCCTGGCTCTTCATTAAGATTATCTAATATCAATAATTTGGTGACTATTCTGACCTTTTAGTTCACTCTTTTGACTTCAGTTGTTCAAAGTTGGGAAGGAGTGGTAGCTAGAGGGAAAACTAGAAGGGTAATAGCAGGAAAGGATTTTAAATTAAGCATTCTTTTCTAGTTATAAAAATCATTTATTCATAGCAGAAATTTCAAATTATAGAGAAGAGAAAAATGGTACTATCCTAGATAATTACTATTAATATTTTGTTATGAGATCCTTTCTTTTTTTCCCCTGTACATCTGCAAACAACTGTGAGTTTCCGAGAACTGGAATCTTACTGTCTTTGTCCATGTTATAATAAATCATGGACATCTCTATAATTGTTAAACATTCTTTAGAACACAATTTCCAGTGGCTGCATAGCTTCAATTCATAAGGATATGCCAGAATTTATTATAATGGTTAATATTTAGATTGTATCTATATTTTTTGCAATTATAAATATCACAATAAATGTTTGAAACCATCTATTTTTTTCTTCAAAATATATTTCTAGGAATGAAATTACTGGATTAAAGGATAAACAAGCTTTTAAGGCTGTCTATAAACTTCTTAATAAACTATCCTCCAGAAAGACTGTAGCAATTTGGAAAAGGATAATTACTTTCTCTTGCCTCAAGCTTATTTAGATGGGGTCACTTCTAAGAGACATCCCAAGACAGATAGCCACAGGAAATATACTTTCACATAATTTTTTTTCCTTATCTCCTCTCTATAATGAGGCAAATTAACTACTGCTCTCATCATATACTAAAATCAACTCCAAATGGATCAAAGACATAAACCTAAGTCCTGAAACAATAAAATACATTGAAGGACACACCAGTACTAAACTTATTAACCTTGGGTTCAGGGAGAAATTTATGAATTTGACCTCAAAAGCAAGGGAAGTAAAAGCAAAAATAAACGAATGGGATTATATCAAACTAAAATGCTTTTGCACAGCAACAGAAAACATCAACAAAACAATGAAGCAACCAAACAAATGGGAGAAGAGACTTGCAAATAACACCTTCAATATGGGGTTAATATCCAAAATATATAAAGAAATTGTACAACTCAACAAGAAAACAAGCAATTCAATGGGCAGAGGACCTAATCAGACACTTCTCCCAAGAAGATATACAAACAGCCAACAAATACATGAAAAACTGCCCAACTTCACTAGCAATTAAGGAAACGCAAATCAAAACCATAATGAGATATCAACTCACACCTGTTAGAATGGCTATCATCAACAAGACAAATAATATTGATAAGTGTTGGAGAGGCTGTGGAGAAAAAGATGCTGGTGGGAATGTAAACTTGTATAGCCACTATGGAAAACAGTATAGACCTTCATCAAAAAATTAAGAATAGAGTTATCATATGACCCAGCTATCCCTCTTCTGGGTATCTCCCCAGAATTCTGAAAACTTCTTTCTGCAAAGATATATGTACCCTGATGTTCAGTGCAGCATTATTCATGGTGGCCAAGACATGGAAACAACCAAAGTGCCCTTTGATAGATCATTGGATAAAGAAGTTGTGGTACATATACATAATGGAATACTACTTGGCCATAAGAAAAGATGAAATACTGCCATTTGCAACAACAGAGATAGATCTTGAGATTATCATCCTGAATGAAATAAGTCAGACAGAAAAAGTCAAGAACTATATCATTTCACTCATACGTTGGATAGAAAACTGAAAGCAATGAAGGTATAAGGCAGACAAGTAAAGAAACAGAACTCACAGACACAGACAATAGTTTGGTGGTTACCAGAGGTGAAGAGGGGGAGAAGGTAGAGGACCGTGGGGTCAAATTTAAAAAATAAACAAATAAATTTGATCCCTCAAAAAAAATAAAAAAGCTGGAGTGGCTGTATTAATATGAAAAAAAAAAATAGATTCCAAAATAAAGACTATTACAAGGGATAAAGAATGTAATTTCATAACAATAAATGATAATCAATTGAGAGGATATAACAATCCAAATGTCTTATGTATCAACTAAGAGAGTTTCAAAATATATAAAGTAAAAACTGATAGACAAATCCACAATTGTACTTGAATATTTTACTTAATCACTTAATAACTGATACAACAGAAAATCAGTAAAAATATAAGAGATTTAAACACAATCAACACCCTTGAACTAATGGACGTTTATAGAACACTCAGTTGAACAACAGCAGAATATATATTATTGTCAAGTGCACATAAAACATTTACTAAGATACTCTGGGCCCCACATAAAGTCACAATACATTTAAAAGGTTTCACAGCATACAAAATATATTTTTTTAACACAATGGAATTAAAGTAGAAATCAGAAACAGAAAAATCATTAACAATTATATCTGGAAACTAAATAACATACTTCTAAATAAGCTGCAATTCAAAGAAGATCTAAAAGGAAAATGGAAAGTATTTTGAACTGAATGAAAATTAGAGTGCAAAATTATCAGAATTTGTGACATGCTGCTAAAGCATTATCCAAAGAAAAATTTAGAGCAGTAGACATCCAAAATAGAATACTCTAAAATCAATCAACTCCTAGCTAGACTAATGAGGGAAAAAAAAAGAGAGAGAGAAATAAATTAACTACTGTTTTATGGTAGCAAACCTCAAACAGAATCAAACAGAACACAGCTGCAAGTGGAGGGAGAACACCTGTAAAGTTTGCTTCTGCATATTAAGGGCTCCTGGTTTAGGAAAGCAATAACTGAATCCTGATTAGCCATCTCCACTTTACAAAAAATTTACATTCATTAATTTGGGCTTGTCAACTCAAATACCTAATAAGATCCAGGCAGGTAAAGCAGACCAGAAATGTTAACTGAAGGTAAGGGAAAAACCAACATGGCACACTTTGCCCTCGTCAAAACTCACCCCTTCCACAGAGGGCAGTCCCTACTCAGCAACAGCTGGTTCCAGTCAGGTGAGACTGCAATGCCAGAGTCACAATTCTCCAATTCTTAAAGGAAAGTCAGGAACCTGGGATTTGTGTTTGTGTATAATCTTCCTATTCTAGACTTATAGTATTATAGTGTTTTAGTATTATAGTATACTATATATATAGTATATATATATATATATATATATATACACACACACACACACACACAAATATATATATACTATATATAATACTATATATAAATATGTAGTATAAATATAAATATATATTTATATTTATATTTAAATATAAATACAAATATATATAAATATCTATACTATATAATTATAATATTATAGGCTTATTATGCACTTGAAACCTATGTGACTTTATTTCCCCATGTCACTGCAATGCATTTAATAAAAAAAGAGAAAGAAAGAAGGAAATAAATAAATAAACAAATAGTAGCAACCAATGCCATTTTTAAAAATACTACACTAGATAGAGGACATACCGCTTCTAATTTAACCTTTTAGGTTCACTCTATTTTACTGTACTTACTTCATCTTATACCAGAAACTTCAACATAACCAAGGAAGTCACTATAGACGAGCAGCTTTTGTATCCAGCACTCTGCCTCGGAAGCAACTTGTACATATAGTTAAAAGGTATAAACAACCTGTCTTTCTCTCAGGTATTGATTATTAAGATAAAATGGGCTATAAAGAGGGTGGCAGACTAGACTGACTGAGAAAAGACCCTGACTGAAAAGAACTCATTACCATCTACAGATTTATGAATGATTGCCACTTTGAGCCTATCTAGTTATAAGCGGAAACTTTCTAGGGAGAAAGCACTTATTATCTGTGTCATGCTGCTGCTGGCTTACCCATGACAGTCACAGGAAACAGCCTCGTCCTGATCTATCAAAATATGTCTCTTGACCTAATTTTATATTCCAGCACTGAAAAGTTAAACTGTTAACTTTAGAGCCTGCGCATGCTATATTCCAGTTAAATACATTTTTCCAAATAGCTTTCTATCACAGTTTCCTTTTCATGGGACCATTTCCACTGTACAGAGGAACTGATTGATCTTCAGAAAGTTGAGCTGGAAAGTTTCATGAATTGTAGCCCAGGAGTGATCCTTAACTTGTGTCAGCTTGGAAATCACTTACACTCACAGTGCTTGCATGGTCTCTGATCTCAACTTTTTCCCTTTTGTGGGAATAGTATTATGTCAGTTATGAAAAAAACCAAACAACACTGAACAAAGCTACTACCATTAGTGCTCAGGAAAAAGTGAGCACATTGATTTGGATTCTTTGCCCTAGGAATACCTTCCTTATCACTCTTCCAGGTCATTATTCACTCCACTTGCATCTCCATTGCAAGAACACCATTTAGATACTGAGCTGACTGGCTTCCAGAAAATGTAGGATAGTAGGCTTTTTACTGTCTCAATTATTATAATATTATACCATCTCACTCATATTTATTGAGGTTTGCCTAAAGGCTTCACAATCCTAATTGAGGTACAAGAGTCATGCAACGTTAACTGATTACAATGGAAAGCTACATAATTCGAATTCTCTGGTATTGATTTCTTCACATAAAAATTATTTAACTTGTTGAAAAGGTCAAGGTTTATATACTTTTTATTTTACACTTATAAAAATCAAAGAAACAAAGAAAAATTCAAGGCTTCTTGAGGTTTCTAACCATACTTTGCTTTGCAGAAGCTCAAAATCATTTTTATAACCTGTCCCAAGCTAGTTCAAGTTCAGGAGAAAAGTCGTAAGTGATGGCAACAGGTAAGAAGAACTCTTCCAGCAAACCCTTGTAAGAGTCAACAGAATTATCTTGAAATTGCGAAACAGCCAGCAGCCCCCTTGTGAATTTCTAAAGAAAAAGTGCACTTAAGAAAGGTTTTACCCATTTGAGGCAGCAGTGAAACATTAATGATTAAACCACCATTTCCACTGCATGCATAAAGAGTAGGAAAAGGAATGGAACTATTATATACCCTGTGCTTTCTTTTCCTCTAACAGTAGCACTGAATAGAAACAAGATAAGCAACTGTGAATGTTGACAAGAAGCAAAGTTGCCTGTTTTTAGGTCATTCATGATTTTGACCAACCACGTGGACCTGAGTCCAGTGTAATATACCAGGGCCCACAAAAAAAATTTGCTGAGTGGGTTTACAATGTTCTTAGGCTTCCATTTAGAAATGATCCATTGCATTGGCTTCCATGTAGCTCTTTATCTGCCTCTCCTCCAACATTCATTTTATCCTCTAGAAATGACATCTGTATTACTACAGCCTTAGCCCAAGTCATCTCTAGCTCTTGCCTGGACTAATGCAGTTTCCCTAACTGCATCCTCTGTTTCTCCCTTATCTCTGCACAAAAGTCAGAAAGAATTTTTTTTTAATTGAGGTGAAATTCATGTAATATCAATGAACAATCTGAGTGTACATTTAGTGTATTCATATGTTATACAACCATCAGTTCCCAAAACATCATCCTCACCCCAAGGAAACTCAGCACCCATTAGCAGTCACTCTGCACCCCCCACCACCACTATGACAGCCACTAACCTGCTTTCTGTCTGTCAGATTTAGCAAGCCTGGAGAGTTCATATAAATGAATCACAAAATATGGTACCTTTTGTATCTTGTTTCTGTCACTGAGCATGCTTTCAAAGTCCATCCCACATTGTAGCATGAATCGGAACTTCCTACCTTCCTATGACTGAGCAACATGCCATGATATGCATGTACCACATTTTGCTGGCCGAGTTGATAGACCTTTGGGTTCTTTCTGCCTTTGGTCATTATGAATAGTTCTTCTATGAACACGTGCTTGAAAGCTTTTGTTTGGATACTTGCTTTCAATTCTTTGGGGTATATACCCAGAAGTACAATTACTGGGTCACGTGATTTAACTTTTTGAGGAATTGCAAAACTGCTTTCCACAGTGGCTGCATCATTTTAGATTCCCATCAACAACCTATGAGGTATACGAACGTCTCCATATCCTTACCAACATGTTCTTGTTTTAAATTATAGGAGGAAAGATTTTGCTTCACAGCTGTAGCTCAAATGATGTAACTTCCTTCCACTAGCTCCCCATTATTTAAAATTTAGAATCACTACAAAGCCACCAAGGCCCTAAGTGACTGGGGATAGGACTCCCCTTCTCATTTCATCCCCCACCTCCCATCTTCTTTGAAATTCCATTAGCCTTCTCATCAGTCTTCAGAAGTACCAAATTTGCTCCCACCTCAGGGTCTTTGCACTTGCTGTTGCCTCTGGAACGCACTTCTCAAAGATCTCTACATTCTACTCCCTTATTCAGGCTTCAACTCATATGGGATCTCTCCTAAAGTGTTTGCCCTGAACAAATAATCTTAAGCACCACAACCCACCGTTTGAACCTGTGTTTCCTAAAAAATAGAACTCGATTCAGGAGTACTAAACTGTACCAGAGGCGGGTGAGGGGACCATGAAATTCTAGGGGACCATGAATGAGCATAACAGGGAAATGAGACAATGAAAAAGAAGATAGTATATGCCAGAAGGGTGCGTTGTTGAGCTGGCCCAGTTTCTCTGGAAAACACAGCACTTGGTCTCATGGAGTCTCCAGAATGGCTGTACGAAGTTACTGAGTCTCCTAACAGTCTGTTACTGTAGGAAACAGGGACAGAAAGACTATGCAATTTATCCTCTAACCTTCCAACCTTCTGTCATTATTTGAAGTCTACCTAACAAGGTGTTTTCTTTTTTGCAATTGTGACAACATAATAACAAAATATACCATCTTAACAATTTTTAAATGTACTTTCAGTAGATTTAAGTACATTCATGTTCTCATGCAATCAATCTCCAATACTCTTGTCTTCTTGCAAAACTGGAGCTCGATACCCATTAACCAACCCAATTTCTCCCTCCATCCAGTCTCCAGCAACTATCGTGCTACTTTGTCTCTGTGTATTTGACTACACCAGGTACCTCCTGTAAGTGGAATCATACATTATTTGTCCTGGCTTATGGTGTAGCATGTGACAGTATTTCCTTCCTTGTCAAGGATAATATTCCATTGTATGTACAACCACATTTTGTTTATCCACTCATCATTTATGGAAATTTGGGTTGCTTCTATCTTCTGGCTATTGTGAATAGTGCTGCTACAACATGGCTGTACAAATACCTCTTTAAAACTTTGCTTTCAATTCTTCTGGATATGTACCCAAAAATGGAATGTCTAGATCAAATGGTAATGCTAGTTTTAATTTTTTTAAGGAATTGCCATGATGTTGCCACAGCAGCTGCACCATTTTACATTCCCAACAACCATCCACAAGTGCCCAATTTCTTGACTTGCTCACCAACCCTTGTTAATTTCTGTTTTGTTTTTATTTTAATGCAGTAGCCTTCCTTATGAGTAGAAGGCCCACAGGCATTTACTTCTCCACACTTCCAGGTTGGGTTAAGTGGCTCTTCGAGAAAGCCACTGAACAAACCAGATGCTTCAAGCATCCATTCCAGGTAGTAAATGGACAGAGGCCACTGCTTTCCAGTTGGCACCATATGTAGGGTCTCCTTAGGCTGTGGTGGGAGCTGTGGGAGCTTTCTGACTCCAGAGATGATAAAAGTAATCGCTAGATCCAATCCAGCCAATACAGTTAACACCCAGAGTGAATATACAGGTAGGTAAGGTGAGACAGATTCAAGATGGTACATAAACTTGGCTTAATATGTCCATTTACCCTGCTTTGTTTCCTTTAATGCATTTGCTATATTTAAAACTCAGTGCTTAAAATGTTTTTATATTCTGCTTGTCCACCTTCCCTAAAACATGTAACTTTCGTGAGGGCAGGGAATTGATCTTACTCGCCCCTCCATTTCCAACATCTAGAACAAGCCATGACACATGCTAGGGAGATGCAAAGCTATTTATAGAAGAAAAAAATTAATAATTTAGCTTCCTCTTGGTTTAAATCCAAATTCACCTAAGCCTTTTCTTACCAGTAAGAAAAATTTCTCAGAAATTTAGATGTCTCAGTAATCTGGATGCAAGATTTCCACTTCCAATTAGAATGTAGAGTATCACAAGATATTACCCCTCCTGTCCTAACAATAACCAACGAGAAGAGCTACAAAAGCAAGTTTCAAAGAACTGAGGATGCAAAGACCAAAAGGGAATGAAATTTAATGAAAAGAAAATCTTTTCTAAGGACAGCAGAGAGCCACAACTGCTTTTATCCCTAACAGAGGGAGAAGGAATCCACCACAGGCAAGAGTAAAGAGAAACCAGTGGAATTCAAAATAGCTGGTGTGTAGGCTAGCATGACTGACTAGAATGACAGAAGCCCTACAACAGAGCAATTTCTTTCACTTACCACCTTTTTGCCCTGGCTCTTCACCAAGTGCATGGGGGCAGGTATGTCAAGGGTGAGGGCAGAATTGCTGAGAGATCCTCTGTAATGTACAGGGCATTCTACAAACTCCAAGACAAATGGGGCCTTCTGAAAGTCTGGCATAGCAGGAGAGTTGCGACACTCTCTCCGAATATAAGGATCACAAGGATCAGGCAACAGCAGACAGAGGCAGGGGTTGAGGCAGGAAAGCTAAGAGAGGTTCCTCCAAGGTATAGGGCATCCCTCTGAAGGCTTGGGGCAAAGCATTAGGGCAAAGACAGACTTTCTAAGGCTGAGAGTAGGACTGGAGAGCAAAAGAAGAGACCAGCTCCCAGAATACCTACCAGCCTAACTATAAATCAGAAAAATGTTTCCAGGGTTTCACTGGGACTAAGATCCCAAAACCTAGTGAAAAGAAAATCACGATGCTATTCCCATAACTATTGAGGTTTGTGGGGGAGCTGAATGTAACCAAAACTTCAAACACAGCTCAGTCAACTTTAGATTAGATGAACTCAGCATGTCAGAAGCTGACAAAAGAGGTATTCCCTTTTATGGTGGTAATTTTCATTTTATTCTCTGCTGTATTTTACAGAAGATATGCAGCATACAATTTAAAAAGTTATGAAACATGTGAAGAAGCAAGATAATATGACCCATGGCCAAGACAGAAAACCATCAATAGAAACAGAACTGAAGTTTTCCAGGATAAATATGTTACAGAATAGAATAGAAAACTTGACCATGTGACTCAGTAAATAAAGAATTTTAGCAGAGAGAAGGAAACTATAAAAAAGTATAAAATGGAAATGAGAAATATGCTATCATAAATTAAATCCAAAAGGGACTTATCAGCAGGCTGGACACAGCAGTAAAAGTGATCGTTGAACTTGGGATATTAGCATGTGTTCCTCCCTATGTCCAGAATGTTCTTCTCTATACCGTGTGACTCACTCATATTCCTTCAGATCTTACCACAAATGTCATTTCAGCACTGAGGCACAACCTACCTGTTTTATTTTTCTCCATAACATTTATTTATGTGAGATTATACAAAGAGATGCACAAACAAGCACACAGAAGTATATACTCATCTAATTCCTTATTTTAAAATTTATTGGCTGTTTTTTTTTAATTCATTTTTATTGTTAGACTTATTGGGGTGACATCTGTTAGCAAGGATTACATAGGTTTCAGGCTTACAGTTCTACAGTGCATTGTTCTTGGTCAGAATGTAAGCCTTTGACTTAAGGAACTTTGTATTGTGTATTGCTGTATTCCTAGAACCTCTATTCTCTACTGAGAATGCAATAGCTGCACAATTGATATTTGCAAATTATTTAATTGATGAATATATGAATTAAAACAGGGAGCCTCTCTAAGTGGGATCTACTGTAATAGAATGTTTACACTACAATATCCCTGAAGGGTATAAAAAAATGCATAAAGTCAAACTTCAACAGTTTGCTATAGTCAAACTTCAAAAAAAAAGAACAGTAAGAACAGTCAAATGAGCAATTCTGTGTTACAAAGGGGTAATTCTGATGATAGAGTAGTAAAACAAAATTGTTAGGGAGAAAACAGAGATAGGGGAAATCAATCGAGAAATTATTGCTAAACAAAGGCAAAAGTTGATGGGAGCCTGACTCAATAATGAAGTACACAATAAAATGAGGCTTTTTAAAGACATGTTGGAGCCAAATCAACAGGTTTTGAGGACAACTACATTGAATGGTGTGAAGGTGTGAAGACAAACAAGCATTCTAAGACAACTTTGATATTTCCAGTTTTGGCAACTGGGAAACTGTGATGACCTTACAAAGATAATAAATACAGAAGCCGGAGCAAGGTTGTCCTGGGAAGATAATACTCCATTTGGGTCATTCTGAGGATGTCAGATGAAAATGTCTAAGAAGTAGGTGAAAATATGGAAAACATGAAAATAAAACTTATTAAGGAGATTAAGGCTAGAAACAGTAATTTAGGAATCACCCCACTCTAACAGTATTTGAATTAGGAGAATAGATGAGATTCCTCATCTGTGTCTCTCTTTGTGTTCTTACCCTGTGGGCCCAAGGGCATGTTATTTTTCACAGACCTCTCTCTCTTCAGATAAAACATTCACTCCCTTGAGAGTAGGAATTGTATTTTACACTATTTTGGGTACTCCTCTCTACACCAAAGATATCCTTAATGAGAGCAAGGTTCAACAAATGATTCATTTGTTAAATTATTAATATCTTAGTTTAATTATTAAATTATTAAAATCTTAGTTTCTTAAGCTATAGGTAACTTAGATTGGAACAGCATTTATTTGAATATAACCATTTTAGTCCCCAGTGACTTGCTTCAATACTTCCTATAAAATTATGTAAACTATTGTATAAAAATATAGCATAGTCTCTTTCTAATAATGTAGTTCCTAAATGCTAGGAACCATGCAATTCTAAGATGTATTGTTAATATTATTACAACATTTTTGGAAAAAAACACAAATTTTCACATTAAATATACATGTCAATTTTAAATATGTGAAAAATTAGTGCACCTTAGAATCAAAGAAATATATTAATGAAGAGTATCATTTGAAAACTAGAAAGTCTATGTTCTCTATTCAAATATAAGCCTTAATGAACATAGCCAGTTAGATGAACAAACATGTACTACGGGTGTGTGCCCATAGGAGCTATTGTCTCATCTCTTTAAATCTGCTGATGAAGTAGTTCTCCCCTACTTTCTCCTAGAGAAAACAAAAACCTAGGCCACTGTAAGTCTCAAGCATACTCTCGATTCTATAGCTAAAAACACCCAACCATATTTCATAAACAAGACTTGGCTGTAATGTCATCTCTCCTTGAGCTACCCCTTGCTAGAGGGCAACTTCTTTCAGAAGACTCTCATCACTGTTTCTGCAACGAAGAGGATCTAGGTAGTGGAAAAAGAAAAAGAAAATTTCTCACTTAATTGGCCTTATTTTAAGTAGCTTTGCATTCCCTGAGTCTGCTAGATATTTAAAATTGATTCCTTCACTCTTAAGTAACTTTGTGCCCTCTTCAGAGATTTTCCAACCAAGAACATTCTGTTGTTCTTTTCCAGGACCCAAGAGATCAATCTTCCTGTAGCTCTCACTTAGCCCATTGATTTTTAGATATTTACCACACTCAGACTCTCTTTTGGGAGCCCACAGAACTTTCAAAGAGACCTTTCAGCTGGATTTCTCATGGCTCCAGGTTGGTTCTCCCATTTGGCCATCCTCAGATCCACAAGTAAAACTTATTCACCTTTTGCCCAGAGAAACTCAGACCGACCCAAACTTAATCATAGCAACTCCATTGGCAAAGCATCTGTGATCACATGTCGGTTCTCTGTGACAGTAACTACAGGACTCTCATCTCAAATTCTCCATGGTCCTGATGCAGTGCTTTTCACCAGGCATGTTCCCAAACCCCCTACCAAGGTGAAGGGCAGGAATCACTGCACAGCTTACACCAAAAAAATGCTTTACAGCAAATCCTAAAACAATCTCCCACAATTTAATTCCTTTAATTACCTTCTGGGATGAAGGTATCTTGGAGCTATGAAATCTCTTCTTAATAATTTCTTTCCTTCGGAAATTTACATCCTGATTTTGCTATTGATATTCACATTAGAAATTCCTGTTATACCTTTGATTCCTCAACTGAAACCTGCAGCTGTAGAAAGATAAACATAAAGTTATATATTATCCTAATGTCATTCTTAAATATTTCATTAGGCCAATTTTTATTTCCTTTAAACTTCGGTTAATAAGCAACAGAGACTTATATTCCCTTGACATTCTGCTGTAAGAAAAAAGACTCCCTAAAAAAGAAAAAGAGATAAATATAGCTTAAAAGACAATAAAGCTTATGGTTTCAATGTAACAATAGAGTTTGGGAAACGGTACAGGGTCAAGTCTTTGAGGTATATCTCATTTAGAATGCTTCACTAGAGCAGTGGTTCCTAACCTTTTTCCACTTGCGTACCCCTTTTAAACCCATTTCCATAAATTGTACCCCTTGTTTTTAAAACATCTGTTTTTAATTACTGACATGTTTGTTTAGTGCCCATCTTAATGTAAAATAGTGGAAATGAGGTAATGAATTAGGAAAGAAAAATTACTACAGTAAAAATACAAACCACAGATTTAATTTGACAATATTCATAACAGTTAAATATTGATAATGATAATCAAGTATTTAACAAACTTTTAATTTATTTTTAATAAAAATATTTCTGTTAGCTAAAACGTCTGTAATAATTGTTATGCAGATCACTAGCCAATTGAAACATTATTAGTGAGATTGTTGAGCTTGCTTTGATGCACTTAGTTTCTTGAAATCAAGCTCAAAAGATGCAAGACACAGTCTTAAATCTGGACTTGCAGTAAGCTTGTTGTGATACTTATATTTTATGAAGGTGTAAGAAGTAAAAGCTCCCTCCACTACTTCAGTATCAGTAAATGGCAAGAGGTATTGGAGTGCCTTCTCACTGAGCTATTTGTATTCCTCACTGACATCTACTCAGAAGGTAAAAATAAGATGCTTTCTATTCAAATCAGAATGTAAAGAAGAATCGGTTGAAAGTTCGATTAATTGCTCTTTTTCATTGACTGATGGTTTAACTTCTTTGAAGAATTCTTCACTGAGGGGATCTATAATCCAGTTGTTTTCTTTTCCACGTTGAGGGAGGTACTTATAAAAGGACAATTTAAGACCTTCCAAGTGACTTACAATATTTTCTTCCACATTTTGGAATAGGTGCACGTCATTCTCAAATAAAAAGCTCAGAGTTTCAAAAACTTCAGGCTGACCTCTTTCAATACACACTTTGCAGAAGTCCAGTTTTTTAATCACTGACTCGATTTTGTTGGTTACTTTGAATATAGTGATTGAGCTGTTTTGAAGTCCCAAGTTAAATTTGTTTATTTCTGGAAAAATATCTGATAAATACGCAAGAATTTGAAGCCAATCACTGTCCTGAAACTTTGGAGCAAGAAGGAAATGATGGTCTTCAAAAAATACCTGGATTTCATGTTTAAGTTTAAACATCTGTGTAAGTACTTGGCCGCAAGATAGCCACCTTACCTCTGTACGCAAAAGGAATGTGCTGTGTGTGCTGTTCGCTCCTTCACACTGCGCTTTAAACAATCTGGAGTTTTGTGGCTGTGATTTAATAAAATTAACAACTTTTACAGCCTCATTAAGAACATCTTTTAGTTCACTATGAGGAGCCATGGATGCAAGATTTTTGTCTATGAATGCAGCAGTGACTCAATGGTACATGGGGAGTTACTTCTTTAATTTAGCCATGTAAGCCTATAAAACAACCTGTGGTAGGCTTGCCTCCATTAGTACACACACCACAACAATTTGACCAACTAATGTCCTTTTTAATGAAATAACCATTGATTGCATTAAAAGTATCTTTGCCTGTGGTATGCTCTATGAATGAGTAACAAAACTACAAGTTTTCCTCAATTTCATTTCCTATCAAGTACCTCACGGTGACAAACAAAATAGATAAATCAGCAACATCTACACTTCGATTGACCTGGATGGAAGAGACTTTAGTCTTTCTAATTCTATCTACTACGACAGCTTCAACATTGTCAGACGTTACCTGAATTTGTTGAGATACTGCATTGTTTGAAAAAGAGATAGTATTGATTTTGTGGGTATGTTCTTCCCCAAACATACCAAAAATGGTATCCTTAATACAAGGAGAAATTAAATCTTTAGTTACAGTATAGTTTTTACCACATTTAGCTATGTGATTAGCAATACAGTATGAAACCTCAACAGCATTCTCATTGTTTTTCTTTCTTGACATCACGTATGAAGTAAGGGTTGGCTACTTTTCTAAGCACCAAAAATAATGTATTTCTTTGTTTTTATACATAGGATATTTAGTTTCTAAATGTGACATGAGTAGAAGGGTTTCATGCAACCATTGGATAATATTTCCCCACACACAACACACAAAGGCTTAGGACAGTCATCATCCCCTACAAATGAAAACCCATATTTCATATACTCTTCAGAGCATTTCCTTATCTTCTGTGTAGCATCAGAGGCACACACCTTTTCACTGTCTCCCAGTGTGGGTGTGCTCATAGCTGTGGACATGTGTTGAGAAGTACTTGGTGATGGGTTATAATCCACTTCAAGTATCGCTTTGTTAACTGTTCTTGTTTTCAACCACTGATCCATAACTGACACACTTAGAAATCCCTGATGATAATAATGAAACCTATATTAAACATTAAATTAAAAAACTACTTGAAAAGAATCATGATTAAAGAAAATGCATTTACTTTTACTCAGTCAATAACTAAACTGATCAAGTCTAGCTAGGGATGTATTTATATGTTTGGGGAAGTTCTAGAAATGTCGCAAATGTATGGTTCTGAAATTATGCGTAATGATTGATAGCAAAGTGGTTTGGTGGAAGGGTTCATAACCATACCCTCACCATTCACCATTACTGATTTTTTTCATGTACCCCTCAACAGTCCAGCACATACCCCCGGGGGGCACACGTACCATCACTTGGGAACCGATGCACTATAGCATAAAACCCTTTCAATCAGGCTTTCTTTAAACCAAACCCAGGTTTGGAAGGAAGTTTACTTTCTTTCAATGTTTAGATACTGAGGTTTTATGAGGGAAACAATATATTCTAAGAGGTAAATTATACTTAGTTGTATAAAAAGCACTCAGTGGTATTAATCACAAATGTTTAGGAACATGGACAACAATTTATTACCAAGCCTCCTACATATACCTGACATTAAAATTGAAGAACTGATTATAAGAGGAACAAATACAGAAATACTGGCAATATTTGCTTTGGTATTTTACCCATACAATAATAGTTGTGAGATTAAGTGCATAAAATTAGCTGATATGGAAATTTCCACAGTTTTAGGATTATCGGGATGGACTACATTGTAGTGCAGTGACAAACAAGCTCAAAATCAAATTGACTTAAAACTGAACAAAGATTCTTTTCTTGCTCATATCATATATCCAATGGGATCCAACAGGGAGGTCCTGGTCACTCAGGATTCAATAATTACAGAACAGTTAATAACTCAGAAATAATTCTGACTGATGGAAGCAAACACCATCTCCAATGTTGTCAAATTTTGTGCGTAAGGAAAAGAGCTCTGGAGAGTCTCACATCGATAACTAAATTCTCCACCCAGCAGTGATACATCCTTTTTTCTTATAATTTATTGTGCAGAGAAAGTAACAAAATGCCATCAACAACAAGGGGACCATGAAATACAAACTTTCCATGTGCTTAAAAGTCAAGGAGCCAAAAATATTCACTGAAGAGCATCAAAGATGACCACAGCTTTGTAGATAGGCTCTATCCACATGGCAAGCAAGATGGCTACTGGCTATCCAAGGTTATATCCTACCAACTTAACAATAGTATCGGAAAAAGACAATGTTTCCTGGTATATCTGCCCTCAAACTAAAGCCTCATATAATATTATGTAAGCTTTTGTCAAGTGTTTGTCCCCTTTGGAGAGACTCAGTCACATGGTTACCCACTCATGTGATGATATTCTGTCAATCACAGGACTCTATCTCCCATCAAAAGAATGGACACATGACCCAGGCTAGCCAATCAGAGTTTGCCATTATAGCACACAGTAATTCAATCTGAGATTGGGACAGGTATCAAGTCAGAACAATCAAAATCATTTGTAGTACTTTCCTAATGCTATCTTAGAAGCCCTGTTGCTTCTCTGGTATCCCAGCTATAAAAGTGATATCATTCTTGACATGATGGCACATATTTTTGACACACATAAAGAAAGCTTGTCTGAGCATAAAACCAATCATGCATAAAGAGCTTGCAAAATTACACAACACACACACACACACACACACACACACAATTCTTGATAACATTGATTAAGCCCTTTTATCCAGTTATTTTTAAAGTAAGCTACACCTTTGGTCCTTTCATTTAAGTGACCCATTTAACATTTCTCCTGCTTTGCCTCAGAAGCAAAAACAGAAGCCTCTCTTTATGCTGGTCACTAAAGAAGAAATATTTCTGTGAACTGTATTAATCCAGATCTAAATATACTCCTTGGCAACAATTTTGGGGCATCATATTGATCATTCCTATGGAGTTTATTACTTTAAGAAGATAAAATGTTACTAGAAACAGGTTTTTTTGGCTCACTTTTTTTGCAATTATTCCTAGTAAAAGGACTCACTAATGACAGTAATGACTTCATCGTGGTCAGAAATTAGTTCTTGTGTAACTTAATCCTATAAATTAGCAAAATATTTCTCCTAGGAAGATAATCTCCAATAGAACATAATATATTCCTCAAACACCACTTTTCCTGTATTCTTCACATTTAGAAATGGGGCCATACCATATGTGACATTTCAAACATTTTACAATACTGTCATCTAAAGTTTGGGAACCTTAGTCAATAAGGAAATAATTTTATTACATTCTGATTTATGCTTGAAGACACCAATAAATTCTAGTTTATCGCCAGTTATATAATGTGCAGCTAACATCATAAATGTGAAATAGAGTCTTCAGTTATAATGTAATTTTTTTTCTTTCAGTCTCTTTTTTCTTTAATGTCAGCTATAGTAATTGGTGATTTTCAGAATACTGGCACCAAAATTTTTTAATTATAAATAATGGGTATTTGTTTATTGTCAACCACTTATTTCCATGCATTTACCTACAATTTCAAATTTATTCTCTAATACAGATCACATAATGATATTGCTAATCACATTTCATAGCATAATGTCTAAGAGTACACACTTTGAAATTAAATTAAAGTTTTAATCCAAGATTCATTACTAGTAAATTACATGACCTCATGCAAATTACTAACTTTTCTGTGCCTCTGCTTTCTCTTCTATCAAGTGGAAATTAAAGTAGCTTACTCATAGATGGCAAATAAAATATTAAAATATTTAGAATAATATGTGACATATAGAAGATCAATATATGTTAAGTATCATTTATTATAATCCTCAGTATTGTTAAACATTCAGGAAGTATGCATATTATCAGATATCCCCCCAAATGGCTTCCACCTAAGTCTTATATTTCCTCAGAAATCTTACTACTAAAATTATGGAATTCATGACTTAGAGATCTTTAGAGATTAAGAAGTTTGTGGATTCTGAAGAGTGCAATCAGACATGTCAGAAAATGAGATATGAAATTAACTACAAAGAGTATATTAGCTCTTTGAGCAAAGTGACCTCCCTCTTTTCTTTCATTCCTTCTGACTTTCCACTGAATCTTCTCTATCTCCCTTTGTAGTAAGTCACTTTTAAGCTTCAGACAGCACCAGAAGAAAAGAAACTATAGATCAATATATTTTATGAATATAGACTCAAAATGCTGCAACAAAGTAGTATAAATCAAATCTAGCAATATATCAAAAGGATTATTATGTACCATGACCAAAAATAATTTATCTCAGAAATGCAAAATTATATTACATGAGTTTGAAAAATCAAACTCACATTTAAGAAGAAAACCTATTAGAACTAGCAAAGGCATTCAGCCAGTTTGCAGGATAAAAGATCAATGTATTAAAATCTATTGTTTTTCTATATAGCAGCAATAAGCAAACTGAAGTAGAAATGAAGAATTCTATTCAGTCTCAAGGAGAACACTAAATTCTAATTTTAACAAAAGAAAGTGTAAAATTCACTCTCTGAAAAATATAGCCCCACATCACAGTTCACAACCTCTTCTCTACCTCAGATTCTTATTTGTGGCCTAGGTTCTTTTCACTGACAGAAGTCAAAAGGGATTATGTCATTGGGTACCTAACAAGAAGCAGGTGATCATGCAAGTTAGGATCATTTGAGAGGGGCTCACAAACCCATGTACAGGTTCTAGGAAAACCAGAAAAATGCTAGTTCACTAACCCAGAATAAAGGCAACTACCCACAGGATTAGAAGGTGTCATATAGAGAAGGCTACTTTTTTTGAGTGAAATATTGAACTTTAGTCCAAGAGGCCAGCAGAGGCAACTTGAGCCAGAAAAGTAGACACTTAGGCCCATTCTTCTCCCTACTACTGATGTACTGCCTTTGTGACTACTGGTCGAAGCCAACCAGAGGTGGAGAGCAAAAATGACTATACACTTAAGCCACACAATTTGATTGCTTGGGGCACAAAAAGGTTAGAGAGTCGGTCTTGAGATGAAGGATGAAAATATATATCACAGTCAACCCCTTTTTCCTCTCAGCATTTATTCTTGCCCTTGTCCAGGTGAAAAGTTCATGTCCGCAATGCAGGAAATGTTTGAAGTCCCACTGGCAACTGTATAATGGGGTGATGTCAATTCAGCCATACTGCCGTCTCAAACCTTATATACTCACCAATATTGGGGTTCTTCATATAAAGTAAAAGAAAAAGGTAAAAACATAAATCATTAGGTAACATAAATCATAGTTGCTTCATTTATTCTTCCTACACTTGGTTCCTAAAACCTAAGTTTATAATTAAATCTTCCATCTTCTACGCCACAAACTTCATTCCTGTGCAAATGAGTCAGTGGTGCTGTCTGTACTAGGTTACTATATTTTTCTATTAGCAGAGACTACTGGAAAAGGGAGTATTAAAAGTCAC
This sequence comes from Lyroderma lyra, assembly GCA_004026885.1. Classification (NCBI taxonomy): domain Eukaryota; kingdom Metazoa; phylum Chordata; class Mammalia; order Chiroptera; family Megadermatidae; genus Lyroderma; species Lyroderma lyra. The sequence goes on from PVJL010011173.1 coordinate 44,124, forward strand.
TTCATTGGGAATGGAGCTATCATTTGACCCAGCAATCCCCCTTCTGGGGATCTACCCAAAGAACTTGAAAACCTTTGTCCGCAAAGACTTATGTACCCCAATGTTCATTGCAGCACTGTTCACAGTGGCCAAAACATGGAAACAACCAAAGGTCCCTGCGACAGACGACTGGATAAAGAAGCTGTGGTACATATACACAATGGAATATTACTCAGCTGTAAGAAAAGATGAAATATTGCCATTTGCAACAAAATGGATGAACCTGGAGATCATCAT
>PVJL010011174.1:0-44424 GCA_004026885.1 Lyroderma lyra
GCGGTCCGAGTGAGGCCGCGGTCCGAGTGAGGCGGCGGTCCGAGTGAGGCCGTGGTCCGAGTGAGGCGCTGGTCCGAGTGAGGCCGTGGTCCGAGTGAGGCCGTGGTCCGAGTGAGGCGGGAGCAGGGGCTGAGGCGTCAGAGCCAACAGGAGCTCCGTGTAGGTCTCTTACGGGGAGTGGTGAGGGGGATTGTGAACAGAGGAATCCCATGATTCGTTCTTTGTTTTAAAAGGATCACACTGGCTCTGTACTGAAAACTGATTTTCACAGGGCCAGGATGGAAACAAAGAAAAGAGTTAGGAAGGTAGTGGCATGGAGATGACGGTCGGGTAGCTCAGACCGGGGTGTTGGCGGTGGCACCGGTAAGGAGCGATCAGGCTCTGCACGTGGGAGATTGCATGAGGCATGTGGAAAAAAGAGGAGTTAAGGATGGCTTCACTTTCTCATCTCTTAATCTTCTCAAGAACTTTGAATGGAAATATCTTTGTCCCTGTTTATGAATGACGAAATTAAAGACTCAGAGCTTAGTTTTGACTTGCCAGAGTCACCTAGCTAGTGAGTGCAAACATAGATTTCAAACCCAGATTTATATTGATTCCAAAACCCATATTTATTGCACTGCACCAGAATGTAAAATACATAGTACAATGCCTGCAGCATGTGAAGTGCTCAATATGTTGTACGTTTTGTTCTTATAATTTTCTTCACTGAGTCAAATATTTTTAAAAATTTCAAAGATAGATAAGAATAGTTCATGTAACCATAGGCATTGTAAATTTAATCAGCATATGATTATCTTATTGGGCTAAGTTTATTTGCCTATTTTGCATATGCTCCACAATTTTGATACCCAAGGAAGTTCTAAAAACAAGAATAATCATCCATTGGCATGTGGAAGCTCTTTTGCATAGATTTCTAAACTTGTAGAGTCTTACTAAAATTAATACTTCTAAACTGCCTGGAGATTTCATTTTTATCTGTTTATGTATAGCCTGTGGAAATTAAATATGTTTATGTTATATATATAAACTTCATTATGCAAAATATGTTTTTAAAAGCATTTTAAGTGCTAAAATCTTTGAGAGAAGCATTATGTTTAAAATCAAAGTAATTGCTATGGATCCAAGTATAGAACATTAAGATAGCATCTGATTATTTTTTTCTTTTTATTTTGTAGGTGTAAAAGGCTTAATCTTCAGCTTTTAGCTTACCTTTGGCAGAGAAACCAAGAAGATTTGCTGCAAGAGATGATATCATCTAACATTCAAGCGATCATCATCAAAGTGGCAGCTTTGGGTAGGTAGCCAGACTTTTAAGGGAACGTTCTGTTACCACATGGATAATCTGAGTTCACTAATAAGCAGTTACAACAAAAAAGGAAGTATGATTTAGAATATAAAAATGTGGACTCGCAAGCTGAAGAAATTGAGTAGGGGGAAATTTTAAAATAGACTTTTGACCATTTACCAAAGTAATTAATAGTAAGTTTCATCAATTTTTAAAAAGTATAATTGCTTCTAAAACTGGTATTGTATTATGATCTTTCGACTTAAGTTTTTTTTATAGGATTTGGAATTCAGTTTCATAAGAAACAGAAAATAGAGGTTGATTTTTTTTTTTTTTAAGATTTTTAAAAGCTGTATTTGGTAAAACACATGATATTTTCCTTGTATTTTTTAACATATTTTGAATAATACTAAAATAGAATGATTGGCTTTGTTTGTGGTATCAGAAATAAGCAAAGTAGTGGGTTTTTGTTGGGGATGGTGAGAAAAATCATGTTTGAGAGAATGTCGTTTGATCATTTAGCATAAACAAAACAGACAGGTGGTAATCTAATTCAAATATGGATATTACTTATGAACATAATCATTTTTGAGTTGTTTTGAATTTTTATAATTATATTCATTTTTGAGAAAGCTTATGGTTTGAGCCCAATACATTTATTTCATGAACCCATTACTAGAAATGCCCTGGAGCCTCAGGGTTCTCAAAGCCTAAATTATGAACCTCATTTGAGAGTGTTTACCTTTCTGATCTCTGAAATAACGAGGTCTCAAGCTGTGGAAGATTTTACAAATTCACATTTTAAACAGCATTAAAGGAAAGATCCCATAATATTTCTCCTTGGTAAACACCAGGCTTCTCTCTTCTTGTTGAAGTCTAGGTGTTGTCTTTAGTGAGAAGCCTAATTTAGAGAACCTGCAGTTGATCTCCTTAGCTGTTAGAAAGAGAGAGATTGAGGTAGTGCTATGTTCTCATTTTTGAGAAAAGGTGACTCAGCTACTGTTATGATTGAAATTCTCACTATAGATGTATTTGTCATGTGAGTTTCTATATGAATCTATACTGAGTATGTTCTCTTGCTGTCTCTTTTGGATTTTTTAAGTTTGCCTGGTTCTCTAATGAAGTTCATGTGATATCTCACTAGGCAGTACACAATCTATTTTACTAATAGAGAATGGAATGGATTAGAACCCAGAGAGAACCTGCCTCATTAGCAAGACAGCCATAGAATATGACCTTACTACCCTTTTATTATACTATGTAACTGATATTGTGTGTCTTTTCATTTGTATGTATGACTTTATGTAGGGGTCAGAGATGGTGATTAACTGTATTAAAATTTTGGGTAAAGTATAAAAATGGAGCTCATTTGCCCTTGGCCTCTTAATGGCAGAAGTATAGATCTGATTTTGACATTTACAACATATAGTTTCTATTGATTATCTATGTAAAACTGAAAGTTTTTCTCAAGGACAGTATTAGAGACAGGTTTATTGAGTGGCACATTTCTTCTAAAGACACAGAAACATAAATGATGTACTGTAGGCTTCCAGTCTTCACCTCTACCCCCTTTTAAGTTTTCAGAAAAGGTTTAAGCAAAATCAAATGGAACAATAGGATCTTTCCATGGGGAGAGGGAGTCAGCAAAGTTTTGTGGCCCTTGAGATTATGGAATGGTCATAGAAAAGGATTGGTTCTACATATTGTATAAAAATGTATTTCTAATAATTATATTATGTAATCTTGATGTCTGTGGGCTCAGCTAACTTGTGCAATTTTCATGTTAACAGCTCAGTGTTTAAACAGATATCTGATTTTTAGACTTACTTAAATAAGCATTTCCACATTAGATTTGACAACAGTTCTGCCTTTTGAAAATACTTATTTTTAATTATATGAGTATTACATAAAAACATTCTTTCTATATAATGTTAAATTTTCATAGACAAGAAAAGATTTCCTGTGTTATCTAGCGTCTCCTCTCCCTCCAACTACGCGCTTCCCTGGAGATACACACCTGAATGATTAGTGATCGTCTTGCTAGATCCCTTTTTTTATATGTATATATGTTGTATAGAAATACTATGATTATTTGATAGGTTTTTTAACGTGACATGAGTGGTATTGATCTCTGTATATTGATCAGCAACTTGCCTTTTTTCTCAACAATGTATCTTAGAGATTTTTTCCATGTCAGTAAGTATAGACCTACCTTATGTTTTGTTTTGTTTTTAAGTAACCTTTATTGAAGTATGACATAAATGCAAAAAAGTGTACATATTCTTAGTGTATAGCTAAGAACTGATGAATTTGATGAAATTTGATGCATTTTCCACAAAGTAAACATACCTGTGTAAGCAACACCTAAATCTAGATATGTAACATTGTTAATAGCCTCTTTGTCAATACTTACCTAAGATAACAACTCCCTGGACTTTTAAAACTGTAAATTAGTTTTTCCTGCTTTTGAATTTAATATGGTTGAATCATACAGTATATTCTCTATTGTGTCTGGCTTTGTTGGCTCAACATTATGTTTATGAGATCTATCCACATTATTGAATGAAGTAATAATTTGTTAGTTTCTCATTATGGTATAGCGTTACATTGTAGCACTATGCCACAATTTAATTGTCCATTTTATCTTTGATGACATGTAGATAGTTTTCTGTTTGGTACTGTTACAGTCGTGTACCACATAATGACATTTTGGTCAACCACGGGCCACATATACAGTGTTGGTCCTATAAGATTATAATGGCACTGAAAAATTCCTATCACCTACTGATGTCATGGCCATCATAACATTATAGCACAATGCATCACTCACGTGTTTGTGATGACACTGGTATAAACAAAATCACTGTGTTGCCAGTTGTAGACAAGTATAGCACATAAGGTTATGTATAGTACATTATTGGTTTACATATTTACTATACTATGCTTTTTATTGATACTTTAAAATATACTCTTTCTATTTATAAAAATAAGTTTGTTTAAAACAGCATGCCATGTTATGCCATCAATATACCTGTACATCTCATTTTTACCACATCTCTTGATTATATATTTTCTCTTTTGCTTTATTTAATCTCATGTTGTTTTATACAGTAACATGCTGTATAGACTTGTAGCAAGGCCTAGTAACAATATAGCTTGGATGTGTAGTAAGCTATACCATCTAGGTGCGTGTAAGTACACTCTATGATGTTCATATAATGACAAAATCACCCAATAACGCTTTTCTCAGAACATATCCATATCAATAAGTGGCACATGACTATAAAGAGTGCTGCTATGAACACATAGTCATTTTGTACATTTTTCTACCACAATCCTAGCCTAGATTTTATTTCCTCAAGATGCCCCAATTTCTTTTAATGGGTAAGTGTGTGTGTGTGTGTGTGTGTGTGTGTGTGTATGTGTCTAATACCTCATGAATTCATGATATTTTGAAACCAAATTCAGGACTTTATAAGAAGTATAATAATTCTGTATTCCATCTGTGCTTCCTTTCTTTCATAATGAAAAATCGTGATTCTCAAGGACACATTGTATATTATTTATTAGAAAGTCCCATAATTACTAGGAACAAAAACACCAAGTAGCAGGTCTACAATCCATTCTTTCCAGTAACTGGGATGAACCCTCTGAAAAGAAAGAAGAACTGATATAATCTTAAAAACATTAACTACAGACCTCTTGGCATACACAAACAAACAAAGCAGAGTCACTAATGGTATTTACTATCTGAGAATCAGATAGTCCTTATTTTTGGACTGTCTTTAGCACAATGTATCTGATTGCTCTGATTGATTTGGGTAAACAGACCTAGAATCTTTGGTTTTTGAGTCATGGCTTCCTAGAACATGTCATGTAAAGTATATAACTATCTGAATATGAAATAGAGATGTTTTACAACTTAGGTAGCTACCTTCTGTGCAAGTATATAAACTACATGCATAACTTAGAGACCTCACCTGCATCAAAGCAGGTCCAGTGTATCCAGAAAACACCTGGAGGGTGACATTGATGGTTCTAACCCCCTCTCTGCTTCACCTGGTCCTTTGCTTGTATTTTTGAAATTATTAGTAAAGCTTGATATTAGGTGAAGTGTGTCTGGTTTGTATGAGTCTGATTTGACAATCCAATCTTTTGTTATTGTAAACTGGACTAGCCAATGGGATTTTTTTTTTTCTGGCCCACAGAAATATAAGACTCTTTAAGGCAAGAAAAAAGAGAGGATAGAAAATTATAATGTGGGCTCAGTTATTTTTCACAGCCCTGGTGAAAATAGGACTCCTTAAAATAATGAAAAAAGAGATGGTATATAGAGAAGAAACAGGAGACCAGATTTACCCATCTCTGGAAAACCTTCTGCTTCTTCAAAGTTTATTTGCTTACAAGATAACTAAATCAGTCACTAGAAAAACTATACAAATAGTTGGAGACCAAGGTCAAGTGAGTACTAAATGCTGGAGTTAACATTCTGTTTAAGAGTTAGGACTTTTTATAGAAAATACCAGCAAAGCCTGGGTGATAATTATTGTCATGGATTATTAGAATTAGCAATCAGAGGGCCACATCACTATTCTAGACATTCTTGAATATAAAGGACTATTTCGGTTGAGCACATGATTGGTATGAGAGTCCATTCTGTGTGCTTCGAAATGGTATTACAACTAACCTGCTATAGTGGGTTAAGGCTGGGATTTGGCAGTCTTACCCTGAGAAGAGTAAGTGCCTCACTCCTTCCCTGGACTACAAAAGGAATATTCCTTTTAAAGTAGTAATAGGAATAGTGGAGTGCAAGTAACTCCATACAGACTTTATGATGACCAGAGGGAGACATATAATTTGATGATGTTGGCACAAATGATGATGTGATCAGTGTAGGTCACTAAAACCTAGCTCTTGGGAAACTAAGAATATTTAGAGAGCAGTAACAGATTTGCTGGCTTAGTTACCATGCATAGAGCTACATGGTAGAAAAACTTCTAAAGTATCCAAAGAAAAGGGGGTACAAGGGACATAAATGAAAAGATTGAAGGAGAATAGATAACTGGCTCAACTAGGTGAATTTGTTTAGATGGCTTCTTATAAATGGGATGACAAAATAGGAAATGGATAAAATTTCCACTAAGGATTCAATAAAGCACTATTATAATATGTTTTAGGAGATGGGAGAGGCATTCTGGCTCTACATTTCAAAATGCTTCAGCAGATTCATTCTACCTATCCTGATATGGAGCATTTCAGGCCAGTTATAAGGGTCATGATTTAGAAGAAAAAATAATTAAACAGGGGGCTAAGTGTATTCTCTCAGTTAAGCCATAGAATTTGAAAAGAGCAACAACAACAACAACAAAAACAGAAAACAAAACAAAAAAACTGAGAGTCCAGGTCTGTCTTTCCCGGCTCCAGATAGGAATCTTAGGCCATATTCACCCATGAGGGTAGAATCCAGAACTTCTTTGGATTGTTAGATACTGGGCTAAATGAACAGTACCCCCTATTGAAGAGGGGGATTGTATACTGAAAGGCTCAAAGGTGAAACTTGTAGAGATGCTGTAGTGGAGAAAACCGAAGTAGGACTAAGGTTAAGAGTTAAAGAGAGAGTGACATCAGCATCATGCAGAGTGACACAATCCCTTTGTCCCTCCCCTTCAATCTACAACTAGTGGGACCTGTATAACCCAAAAAATTTCCTTTATTCAACACAGTGGAATGCCTGAGAGATCCACATATCCGTACATCTAGAGGTGGGTGAATTGGAATGCATAGGGGAATCAGAATGTGGGTAATGACAGGGATAGTGCCCATGACCCTGGTTTCTTGGCCACCACAGCTGAGAATGTGTTTCCTGTTAGCACTGTGGCAGAGAAGGAGATGGTGTCCACAACTCAGATGCCCATCATGACCCCAGCAAAGAAAAAGAAGGGCAACAGTAATGTTAGTGCCCACTACTCTGGCTTCTTCCCCTGGCTACTGTGGTACTCACAGCAGAGCCTGATAGCAGCAGCCAAGATAGCTCATAACTATAGTTCCTGGCCACAGTGGTGCCAGAAGCCATAGGGAACCAGGCAGTACTGGCGGAAGGGGCTAAGGAACCCGGCTCTTCCCCCACCTCACCCATCCCCCATCATAGTGCTGGTCCCCCAAGACCCAGGCAACCCAGACAAAGCAGGGGCACCCACCATCTCAATGATCCTGGCAGTTATACCCATCACCATGGCAACATCCATCACCACAATGACAATGGTAGCAGCAAGGCGCCAGGAATCCCAGAGTCACAAGCATCACATTTAGGTAGCAGCAAGGCACCATCAAAATTTGCACTACAGAGTCTCCTACTGGAAAACAAAAGAATGGCCTCTAATTACCAATCTGATGAATTGTTAAAATAAAAATGATACCTAAATAAGAAGTTTGCTACTTCAAATGCATCCCCAGAGCAACCACCCATCAAGCACCATGAGCAGCCACAATTAGATGGTATCACAAAAATAAAATAATAATTTTTCAGAAGTCAAACTCAAAGTTACAGAAAATTAAGATCTAAATGGTAGAGAATTCAAAATAGCTGTTACGAAAAACCTCAGTGAGAGACAAAAACTCAAAAAGGCAGTTCAGTGAGCTCAGGAATAAAATTAATGAACAAAAAGAGTACTTTACAAAAGAGGTAAAAACTGTAGAAAGGGCAACAAAATTTCTGGAGCTGAAAAACAGAATAAATTAAATGAATGCATTAGAAATCACTGGAGATAGAGCAAACTAAGTGAAAGAATTCTCAAGCTCAACAAAATAGACTTGAAGACAAAAAGGTAGCGTGATAAAGAAGGACGTATTATAATGATAAGGGGGAGAAACCATCAAGAAGACATTACATTTACTAACATAAATGCACCCAACTTAGAAGCACTAAAATTTATTAAGCAGTTATAGAAGCATCTTTTCCGACCATAGCACTGTGAAACTAGAAATCAACTGCAAGAAGAAAGCTGGAAGAATTACAAATATATAGAGATCAAACAACATGAGACTACACAACTATGGAAGAAATAAAAAGATACATAGAGACAAATTAAAATAAAAATTTATTACACCAAAATCTTTGCAGTGCAGCAAAAGCAATATCAAGAGGGAAGTTTATAGCAATATTGCTGTACCTCAAGAAGCAAGGGAAATTTCAAACAATCTAACATTACATTTAAGAAATTAGAAAAAGAACAAACAAATCCCAATGTTATTAGAAGGAAGGAAATAATAACAATCAGAGTGGAAATAAGTGAAATAGAGACGAAAAAGACAATGGTGAACATTAATGAAACAAAGAGATGATTCTTTGAACACATATATAGAGTAAACAGATAGACTGGCAAAGAAAACAGGAAAAAAGACTCAAACAAATAAAATCAGAAATGAAAGAGGAGAAGTTGCAATACAACTAATACTATAGAAATGCAAAGGGTCATAAAAGAATATTATGTAAGGCTATATACCACTGGATGGACAACCTAGAAGAAACACAAAAATCTTAAAATCATATAACCTTCCTAGACTGAATCATGAAGGAAACTGATCACTTACTAGTTACATGGGAATAGAAATGATAACTAAACACTTCCGAAAAAACAAAAGTCCAGGACCAGAGATGGCTTCACTGGTGAATTCCGTGAATCATTCAAAGAAGATTTGATACCTGTCCTTCTCAAACTTCTAAGAAATGGAAGAGAATGCAGTGCTTCCTAACTTATTTTATGAGGCCAACATTGGCATGATTTCAAAACCAGGCCAGGACAACACACACAAAAAAGAAAATTACTGGCTAGTACCTCCGATGAATGCAAAAATCCCCAATAAAATACTAACAAATCAAACACAACAATACATTAAAAGGGTCATGTACCACTGTCAAGTAGAATTCATTCCAGGGATGCCAAGATGGGTCAACACTTGCAAATCAATCAACATGATATACCACATTAAAAAACAAAGGATAAAAATTGTATAATCATCTCAATAGATGCAGAAAAAGCATTTGACAAAATATATTAATAGCATTTATTTATGATTAAAAAAATCCTCTTACTAAATTGGATGTAGAAGGAAAGTACCTCAGCATAATAAAAGCCATATATGACTAACCCACAGCTAACATCATATTCAATAGTTAAAAACTGAAAACTTCTCCTCTAAGATCAGGAACAAGACAAGGTTGACCATTCTCGCCACTTTTATTGAACATACTACTACAAGTCCTAGCCATAGCAATTAGACAACAAAAGTCATCCAAATTGGAAAGGAAGACATAAAATGGTCACTATTTACAGATGACATGAATTTTATATAAGAAATCCCTAAAGACTCCACCAAAATTTTATTAGAAATAATAAATGATTACAATAAATTTGCAGAATACATAATCAATATACAAGAGTGTGTTTTTATTTACTAACAATGAGTTACCAGAAAGAGAAATGAGGAAAACAACCCAATTCATAATTGCAACAAAAAGAATAAAGTATCTAGGAATAAATTTAACAAAGGCGGTGAAAGATCTGTGTACTGAAAACTACAAGACATTGTTGAGAGAAATTGGAAAAGACACAAAGAAATGGAGAGAGAATGCATGTTAATGGAAGAGAAGAATTAGCATGTCCATATTACCTAAAGCAATCTGCAGATTCAGTGCAATCCCCATCAAAATCCCAATGACGTTTTTCACAGAAATAGAACAAAAACTCTGCAGATTTGTATGGAATCACAAATACTCTGAATACCCAAAGCAATCCTGAGGTGGGAAAAAAAACGAAACTGGAGGTGTAACACCTCCCAATTTCAAACTGTGCTACAAAGCCATAGTTATCAAAACAATATGGTATTGACAGAAAAACAGACACCAGACTAATGGGACAGAATTGAGAGCCCAGAGATAAACCCACACATACATGGACAATGAATTTATGCCACACAAGCCAAGAAAGGACAGTCTAGTTAATAAACAGTGTTGGGAAAATGAACAGCAGATGCAAAAGAAATAAATGACCACTATTTTATAGCATGCATAATAAATCAACTCAAAATGGATTAAACTTAAATATAAGACCCACAACAACAAAATCTATTGAAGTAAACAGGCACCAAGCTTTTGGACATTGGACTCAGTGGAGATTTTTATGAATTTGACTTCAAAAGTAAGGAGAACAAACAAATAAACAAATGGTACTACAATAAAGTAAAAACCTTCTGTACAGCAAAGAAAACCAACAAAACAAAAAGGCAACCAACTGAATGGGAAAAAAAATTTGCAAATTATATTTTTGATAAGGGTTATAGCTAAAATACATAAAGAACTCATCCAACTCAACAACAAAGAACAAACAAACCAATTAAATAAAGGACAGAGGACCTGACTAGACAGTTTTGTAAGAAATACAGATGGCCAAACAGTCATATGAAAAGATCTTCAGCACCACTAATTATTATGAAAAGGCACAATAAAACCTCAATGAGGTTTCACCTCACAGCTGTTAGAATGATGTTTACCAAAAAAATAACAAGTGTTGGAGAGGATGTGGAGAAAAGGAAACCCTTAAACACTGTTTGTGGGAATGTAAAGTTGTGAAGCTGCTATAGAAAGTATGGAGATTCCTCAAAAAATTAAGACTAGAACTACTACTACATGATTTAGCAATTCCTTTTCTTGGGTATTTTTCCAAACAATACAAAATCAAAAAAGATGTATGTACCTGCAGCATTATTTACAATAGTCAAAATGTGGAAAATACCTAAGTGTCTATCAATGAATGAAGTAAAGAAGTTACACACACACACACACACACACACACACACACACACACACACGAATACTATCCTGCCATAAAAAAGCTAAATACTGTCATTTGTTACAACATGGATGGACCTGGAGGATATTATGCTAAGTGAAATAAATCAGATGGAAAAGGACGAAAACCGTATGTTTCACTCAATGTAGACTATAAAACAAAAAAAAAGTAACATATGAACAAATAAAACAAAAACATTTAGACTATGATGGCCACCAGAGGGGAAGGTGGGCAGGAGGAAGGTGACATGGGTAAAGAGGGTGACATAATATGGTAACGAATGGAAACTATAGACTTTTGGTGGTGAGTACACTACTAGAATATACAGATATCCAATTAAAATATCTGCATATTTTATATAATGTTATTAACCAATGTTACCTTAGTAAAATAAATAAAGAAATATTAAAAACAAATGATATGTTACTAAGATTCTATCTAGGTAAAATGGAAAGCAGATTTCTACTGCCTTTATAGTTTGATTTAGTTCTTCAAATAGAGAATATGTTAATATAAATGGAATTTATTTAAGGAAATTGGAACACCATTTTTGAGGGAGATGGCTTTGGGAGAAAGATAATGAATTGATATTAGTGATGACTCCTCTCTGGAATTGTGCAAAATAAATGTATGGGAAACCTATGATACCAGGCAGAGCTGTGTCTGGTATAATATACCAGTTGACACTCTCTTGGGACTTACATTATTTTAGTGTGCAAACCATTTTCCTACTTTGCACTGATATCACTAAGGTACCATGGTAACACCCCATGTTCTAGCTTGATTGCTCTGCCCGTTTTCCATAGGGATTTTTAGTGCTGGTGTTGGGGTACTATGTCAGACCCTGAAATCTCATCATGATGAAAAGGACTTGCTAGTCCAAACAGAGACACTAGAGGGAACTATCTTCCAGTAGACTGCACCGAGAAATGGCCCTGGAGAGAGAACAGAACTTTAAACAACTGAAATAATAAAGTATATACTTTTATGGAGCATCTTACCAGTCAACAGTAAAGGAAGAGGGCCTGTATCCTTACCCAGGAAAGACTACTGAATATTTTAATCATTATGAAAGCTATTGTTTTATAAGGTCAGTGACCAGGAGTGCCAGAAGCCACCCTAAGGATGCCAAGTTATGGAGATACGACAGCCTAGATTATGGTAGAACATTACTGGACAGTGAGGCCTTTATATTTGTTTTCCTAGTAATGACAGTTATGGGTAGTAAGGTTACCCTGGCCTCATAAAGCTTTGGAGTATTTCCCCTTTTTCTCTTGTCTAAAGGATTTTCTCTAAAGTGGCATTAATTCTTTCTTCTGTGTTTTGAAGTTCTTATTGCTTACACCATCTGAATATGGTGATTTCTTTTTGAGAAAGTTTTCAAAGAAAAATTCAATTGCTTTGTTAGATTAAGGCTATTCGGATTTTCATTTCTTATTTCAATTAAATAAGTTGTATTTTTCTCTGCATTTGTCCATTTCTTATAAATTTTGAATATTATAGATATAAAATAGTTCCTAATGTCTTCTTACTGCCTTTTTATGGTCTGTAGAATTGGTAATGAATTCATATTTTTCATTCCAATTGGTAATTGTTTTTTTCTTTGCTTTTATTAGTCTTATATGGGCTTATTGCTTTTAGTCTTTGCATTGATTTTCTATATTATATGTTGGTTTTCTATTTCATTAAATTTGGTTATTCCTTCCATTTTACTTTTCTTTTTTATAAAAAATTCAGTTCAGTTTTCCTGATTAGGGAAAAACCCAGTTCTTGCCTACTCTTTGTTTCTGTCCTGTGTGGCTTCTTTACTCCTCATACAAAAACGTTTTACACCTGCTTACCAGGTGTGTGGAGGTTTTTCCCAACACCAAACAATTCATGACACTAGCTGCGTATCTTATAATTCAACTCAGTTCTGACACTGGCTACCTGGAGATAACATTAGATTCAGGTAAAGGGCTCAGTCCACAAAACCACTATCTAATTCAGAATCCAGTCACAGACTCAAGTTATTAATAACACCTGTGTGTCTGACCAGCCGGCTATAGACTAGAGGTTCCAAGGATCCCCACTCACCTCTTAGACTTCAGATGCCAGTCCTAAGCCCAGGTTGTTACCTATACTTCTGGCTGGCTATAAATCACATGTTCCCAAGACCCCCCTCTCCCTTTGGATTCAATTAATTAGGTAGAGTGAGTCACAGAATTCAGGGACATGTTTACTTACATTTACTAGCTTATTGTAAAAAGATATGATAAAGGATACAGATGAACATCACAAAGTTGGTTCTGGCAACCAGCCCACGTCCTTAGGCTGGGTCCAAGAGTCACCTCATTAACATAACAAAAGCACCTTTATAGTTCTCATCACTGAGGAAATTCCAAGGGTTTTAGGAGTTCTCTGCCAGAAATGGACAAAGACCAAATATTTCTTACTATAAATCACAATATCACAATGCCTAACATCAAAATCCTCATCTTCATTATATTCCATTGTTTTCTATGTCTATTTCTCTTATTCTTGTAACAAAATTGTTTCCGAAAATGTGTCATGCTAACCTGGGCTTCGGTAGCCTGTGGCACTTTGCTGTTTATGCACCTTAGTTAAGGAGTACCTTTTTATTTTATTGTGGTTTAACTTTATCTTTAAGAAAGAGTCCTGGACTCAAAATCAAAACATGGGATTTCGATGCCTGATTTTATCACTTCTTAGCCTTACACCTGAGAGAATTCACTTAGCCTCACAACCTCCATTTTAGCATTTTTTCTACTAAACATTGACTACTAAAATGGAATAGTATGTGTTAAAGTTTCTGAACAGTTTAATATGTTACACACATTGTTATTACTGCTAGATAGGTATAAGGATAATTATGAGCAACTTTTGATATGCTGTAATATATTTCTATATGAACAAGTAAACTTAGTGGGTAGGATTTTCTTATAGATTTCACTTGCCGTTTCAGTTTCCTGTTGGGCAAAAAAGGAACTTGTATAACTGTTCTGCAGCATAAATCTAACACACCTCTCTTTCTTGTCTTCACCTCTGAAAATCATTGGAAATTTCCCATACAACAGATGGAATATAGGCAAGACAATTAAGCCTATGGTTTTTAATGGAACTGGAGCTAGGAAAAGTATTTTTCTTTTTTTGACAGGTTTATAAAAGTTGGTGTCTAAATTGTAGTTAAATCTTGAGGCTCTTGGCTCCCTATGCTGCACTTATTAGTCTCACATTTTTATTTCATTTGTTAAGATATTTCAAATCAGATATAGTTATATTATGGGAAACTGGAGCAGTGTCACAGTTTCAAAATTACAATGTTTTTAAATGACCCAAAAATGTCTAATTTGAAAGATACAGGAAATGAATTCATAGTTGACATTGATGATGACTTACACTATTTTTTCTAGGAGGAAATGTTTGTATTAAGCAGTTAAAATGTAAGAGTTATTGCACAAAGCCCAGGTTTAGAGGTGCTTAGAGAGCAAATACTACAACTAATTCTAGGTCATAATTAGATTGAAAATCACTGATTTTATTTCATAGTAGTTTTTGGCTACTGGATAAAGAAAGGTCATGTAAGAATAAAGTTCTCACCTGCCTCTGGCAGGAGTAATTAGATGTAAGCAAATTTAATGGAGTCTGGGTGCTCTGGGGCCACTCAGCTGTGCTTCAATAATTGCAATTTTTCTTTTCTTTCTTTCTTTTTTTTTTTTTTGTTAAGTACAATGGTTGTTTAACATATCAAGTGGCAAAAATGTTACAGCACAGGTTATCTATTTATCTTTTAGTTAAATAATTATGTGTACTTTATGCATTAATAAATAATAGACTCCAGTCAAAAGTGAGAGCAGCTGTCGGTGTGCAGCTATTATATTGCTGTCTCTAATTCATTATCGTTAGCCTGACTTCAAACTGCTTCCACCCTTCGCTCCCCTTTATTCTATTTCCTTTTACTGGAAAAGTCAGTTTCACCTAACCAACATATAAATGAACAGGTAAGCTTTATATTGTGGTAATTTTTCTTTCCATTTAATCTTTACAAATTAACAAATTTGACTTTGTTCTAAGACTTCGTTCTAATTTTTTTTGTTAAAAACTTAATCTTTTCCTCCAAATGTATCTCTTTTTTTCCCTATAGACTAGGTTTATCTCCTCCAGCCACAATCTTCTAGGATCTAGCTTCAATTCAATCACTGTTTTTATTGCCACTCCCAACTCATCAAAACTACACACCAATATACAGTTACAATAATATTATCAAAGTATTATTCATATAAGAGACTTTTCTAGAGATACCCTTTCCATATTGAATTCTGTTGATACTTAAAATGTGATTTAATTTACTTACAGTTTTTCAAAGACACATTTCCTGTGTAAAAAAGCAAAGCAGATTTTGTGTGTATGTAAGAAATTGTGTATGTAGCCTAAGATTAAAATCTACAAAGAAGGAATTCATAGAAAAAGCCCTGAAAATAATAAATGGTAGTGGGTTAGCAGCAGATATCTCCAAAAAGTGTTAATATAAAAATTTTTAATTTTAATTTTTTATGTTTTCTGTATTTCTTACAATGAATAGAAATTGCTTTTTTAAACAGAGGGAACGACTGCATGAAAATGGGACACAGAAACAATTATAATTCAGTGAGCAGAGAGCAACCAGGACAATGAAAGGACAGCCAGCGGTGCTACGGAAGAACTATTTAAAGGAACTATATAGATTTAGCCTGAAGTGAAAGCAGCAGGTTACTGGGCCAAGGAGAGCAGAGGTTTTTTTATAGCAATTCACAGTATTTGAGAGGCTGCTGGTACTTTCTGTGGTTTCAGAGGACGACTCTAAGAGCAAGTGGAAATGATATAGGGAATCAGGTCTTAGTCTGATACTGGAACTTTCTAACATTTGGAGCTCTCAAGCAGTGACATAGGAGGCTGTCCCAGGCCCTTCTGTGGATCTCTTCAAGCATCTACTGCGTGGCCCTCGCTCCTTCTCAGATAATAGTGCTTCTTCGTGCTGAGACAGGAGAGGTAATCAGAGGGTACAGAACTGGGGTACCTAAGTGTGCTTTTGAAGGAACAGTCCATCCTCCCACAATGGCTTCTGGCTCTACTCTTGAAGCATGGAGGTTTGCCACCACTGGATAATTTCAGAACAATATGCCACTGGCTTTGAAGGCAATTCTATAGAGAGAATTTTATAAATGGCCCAAGTAAAGGCAAATACATACTATTGAAATGTGCATATAGTGTCCCAAGGTGACCACTTTGAATGCACCAGCCCCTCATTTGAACACATTAAAAATCAGTTTCACAAAACTCAAACATAGTCAATAATTTGGTAGTTACCTGAGGGCAACGGAGGAGGGGAAGAAGGGACAGGGACACAAATATGTGGTGATAGAAAGAGAACTGACTCTGGGTGATGGACACATAATACAACACATAGACGATGTATTGTAGAATCATACAACTGGGACCTATGTTATTTTTACTAATAATGTCACCCCAGTAAATTTAACAATAAAAACATCAGTTTCTTTACTTTATTTCTTATTAGTTTTCTTTAAGGTCTGATGCTTCCACAGAGCACAATGATGAGAAACTCATTTATGGTTCTCAGATTCCATTTGATTTCTAAATATTTTCTTACATGCTTATCTTACTGTTGCCTGTTGTTCTCTTACTTTTTTCTTAATTTGGGAGCACACCTTTCCTCCCTGCTGTTACCTTGCATCTTGTCTATAGTGAGATTCGTTTGCTTGTTTTAGTTTGAAAGTGATCTTTGTGTCTGGAAGAGGTAACCCCGTGTTAGGGAAGAAAAGAGAAATTGTCCCTGAAACTTCGTTTTCATTACTTAGCAAGTTTTACAATTAATGACGGAAGTTTCTCTTATGGCCTCTCCTCCCAAAGACTGTGCTTATTTATTTTTCCCAATAGTCTCATGTGACCTTGTTAAAAGCTTCATTTACTAGTTTACTTCTATCTAGTATTTTATTGACATTTCCAGATAAGTTTAATAGGTTGGAGAGAAACCGTGTTCTCTTTATAGACACAGTGGGTGATTTGACCTTAGCAGGTTAACCTTATCCTGGTGTTAAAGGAAGCTATTCTTAATTAGACTCTATCAGTTTCTCCATTATCACCAAGAGAGCCATTGGTCTGTAATTCTATAAATCTTAATTTGATTGTTTTTCTTTCCTTCAGAAAAGATACCATATTAGCAGAATTGCGAAACAGTTGCTGGTGTTCGGGATACATTGCATATCCTCATCTGTAGCTCAGCCATTTCACACTTTATTTCCTTCAGAAACTCTCAGTTGAATACCATCTGGTCATGGTGATTTATTGCTGTGGAATTTCTCAAGTTGCTCTATTATTTCCTCCTTGGAGATTGCTCTCTGCTACTGCCCCACTGATTTTCTCAGAAAGTGCCCTTGGAATGGTCGTTTCCCCAGTATCCTGTACAGCAGAGGTCAATGCCAAATAAAACTGAATTAAACTTTTCTACTGCTTCTCATCCTCTAACTTGCTGTCTTTATCGCACGTCCTCATGTTACCTTTTGTTTTTTTGTTTGCTTGTTTTTCAGATTCACCTTTTCTTTGAAAATATATTTTTGGTATTTAATTTAGAAAAAAATGTTAAAAGTGTTAAAAAATGTTTTAAATACTTTTAACTTGTTCATAAATGTCTGTATGGAATTCTTTCCACTTTAAAAATAACTATTACAAATTTCTCTTTTGACCTTTCAAATAATGGCACGGTGCATATATCTCTCATCACCAGTGTCCTATCTGTCTTCCAAGCAGCCTGGATAGTTTTTAAACTCTCTAATTGCCTCTTGGAGGACTGATAGCCATTTTTGTCTTTCTTCAGAGTTTTAAACATTTTTTTTAAACATTTAAAAAAATTTAAAGCCTCAACTTTGGGTTAACATTAAAAGATGCCCATACTAATTAGAACACATGCTTTAATTGTGCAGCCTCCCCAAACACTGAATTCCACTCCTACATATGCTCACCTGTGGTAATTTCTATATATTAAATTAATTTATTTCCTCTTTTATAACTGCCCAAATAAGCCAAGATAAGGCATATTAATTATTGCTTCTACAAATGGTATGCTTGTCATTCTTTCAGATAATAATGGATGTAATATTATTCATTGCAATAGCCTTCCTAGGAAAGATGCTGAACAGTAAAGGTTATAAGCAATTTGCATTATTCTTTTATATTCTCTGGTTAATGTAACAGTTTTTTACACCTGAACTTTGTTCAAATAATTATCTTGTTTAAAAAAGGTTAGTTAATGTGTATTCAATAGTTAGTTGCTGTGATAAATATATTTCTACCTTTATGCAAAGTACTTCACAGAATTTTTAAACTTGTAACTTAAGTATCGAAACATCAAAAGTTGGGCCTTTTTTTTAAATTCATTGTTATTGTTAGACTTATTGGGGTGACATCTGTTAGCAAGAATTACATAGGTTTCAGGCATACAATTCTACAGTGCATTGTCAACTTGTTGTATAATAAGTTCACCACCTAATGTGACTTCTCTTTCCATCACTTTATATCTAGCTTCCTCTCCCTCCTGTCCCACCCGCTCCCCTAAAGTTGGGACTTTTAGCATTTCCCAAACGTGTTGTAAATTATTTACCTTAAATTGGGGGGGAGAGGGAATCAAGGTTTAAATATCAAATTCTGAGTATTTGTGGTATGATCTTTTCTTACAATTTAAATACAAATACTGCTAGTCCTGTGGCTACCCATCTCTGAATAGAGTGCCTTTGTTCAGTTTGTAAAGGGGAGTAACAGATTATAAAAACAGGAAATAAATGCTGATTCTGTTCATTTTCTTGCTAACACATCTTGTCCTTTAGTAGGTAGAAAAGACTGTTCTGTTATTAAAATAAGTTAAGCCTGTAACTATATGATACTGTTATAGACATGTTCTGTGAATTTTTGAATAGATTAAGATTATATGCATCCCAAAGCTTCATGTGTGTATATATAAAATATTATATATTGCCTTCCAAGAAATCTGTCTTTCTACCTTTATGTCAACTAAATAGCTCATTTCCTCTATTATTTAAAAATAAAAAATACAGAAAATGCAATATTCCCAAATAAATAAGATCTTATTTTAACACATACTATTATAAAAGTTAGCCTTCTGTAGTAATAGTTATGGCCAGATCAGACAGCTTACGCTAAAATACTCGTATGTATTTCATACTAATACTATATAACACTAATATAATAATGTTAATATAAACGTTAATATATAAAATAATATAATCCGTTAATTAACTGAAAAGTCCTTCTAGAAAGGTTAGTCAATGACACTTTTTTCTATTTCTCTATTTAGTAGTAAAATTATTTAATAACTATATTTTCCAAACAAATATTCATGGTTAGTGCCTTACTAACAATATGATTTCATATTTGCCATGTTCGGAAAGTGATACTATCCTATCGTAGCTGAGAGCTAATATTTATGTACTAATACTGCTTAGAACAAGGATATATTATAAATTGTAGGGCTTGTCCTTTAATGAATTACTCTCAGATAGGTACTATTGAATTGGTTGATGTCTCAAATTTGTATAAGAGTGTAATAGGTCACAGTCAGTGTAAACTTCATAAGAACGAGGTTAGTTATATTACATCTCATAATGCAAGATCTGCGGTATGGGTTATAATCAGTATTCTCTGGTCTCCTTTACTTCCTTTTCTAGAAATTTATTCTTTCACTGGAAAAATCTTAAGGCAGACTTTCTTCGTTATTTGATTTCATCTTCACTCAAGCAGAATTTAGTTCTCATTCTGGTTAATTTTAGTCCTGATATTTTCTTCTTTCTTTATTCAGTGATCATTTCAGTGGAGTTTGGAATGGAGAGGGGGAAATGTCAGGGTTCCTCAGAGAAACAGAACCAATAGGATATAAAAAGAGGTGTGTTGTGAGGAGTTGGCTTGCCTGATTATCGCGGCTGAGGAGTCCCACAATCTGCTGTTTGCAACTTGGAGACTCAGGAAAGCCAGTGGTATAATTCAGTCCAAGTTTGAAGGCCTGAGAATCAGGACAGCAAATGATATAAATTCCAGTCTGAAAGCAGGGAGAAGTGTCCTGGTTCAAGCACTGAGGCAGGAAAAATGGAGTGAATTCCTCCTTCCTCAGCCCCTTGTTCTGTTGCGGCCCTGAATGGATTGGCTGATGCCTATCCATATTGTGGAGGGCAGTCTCCTTCACTGAGACTACCAATTCAGATGCCAGTCTCATCCAGACACACCCTCGCAGACACACGTGAAACAGCGTTTAGTATGGGCACTACATGGCCCAGTCAAGTGGACACACAAAATTAACCATCACAGGAAGAAAAGGAAATAATCAGATGTCAGGGCTCATGGAACCATCTTGCCCAGAAGTGTGATAGAAGGACCACATCAGATTTGCATTTTGAACAGCTCTCTGACTACAGTGTCCATCAAAGTTGGATGTTCATCAAAGCTATTTCTGGTATATTCTCTTCTCATTTTACATATTCTTCTTGAGTAATTTCATATCATAGCTTCTATTTTATATTGGTGTCTCCAGCCCATACCTCATGCTGGGCTCTAACTTCTTATATTTACTTGCCAATTAGGTATCTGTTCTTGAGTGATTCACTGGAACTGCAAACACATGTCTAAAATTGAATTTGCCCTTTATGTTTCTTCCTAAGCTTTCTTCTGTTCTGATTGTTGTTGTTGTTTTTTCTGTATCTAAAGTAAATGGTGTTTGGTGCCCCATCATCTTGTAATTTGATCCAAGGTAGAAACCTGAGAATCGTCCTTTCCTTTTTTCCTGTATTCCCTATATCCAGATAATCACCAAGCACTATGTATCCTACTCAGGTCTGTTCTCTTCCTTCCATACCTATTGTCTGGTCTGTTACATCCCCATTCACTTTTACAGCAGCCCTTTTATTGGCCTTCTCACTCTCTGTCCTCTTTCCTGCCAAGGAATTAAACTGAAGGCAGAGTGAACTTTCCAAACGTCAAATCGGATTGTATCATTCCTCTGCTTAGAATTCCTCTGTCTTTTCTGTGACCTCGTGTTCAAGTATAAACTCTTTAAAATGGAAGCACAAGGTTCTATAGGATCTGGTGTTTGTCCACATTTTAACCTCAACTTTCACCCCTTCAAACACTCTCCTCTCATGTCAAGGTTCTTTCAGTTCTCAGTACTTAAACATATTGAAAACTAACATGAATGATTAGGAAGATATTTCTAAAATAAATATTTTAAAATCCCCTTTAAAAAATATCCTTGTTGGAAACATGTGTCTCTTTTTATTCATTTTTTATATGTTACAACTGTATAGCATTTTTAAAGATAAAAAGAAAAGACCATTTGGGCTATCACCAGCAAGTATTGATTATCATTAACTGCATAATTATACTTAATATGATTTATGGGTCATTCATTTCATGGATGCCATGGATCTTAAAAGTGAATCCATAAAGTACCCGAGTGTCTCCTTTATTACTTACACCGAATCTGCCTGTTTTGGTGGATAGTGAGCCTGGTAGAACTAGGAAGAGATTATTAAGGTGTGTGTGTGTGTGTGTATTTTAACTTTCATAGATACAGGGGATGTTCCATTCCTGTCTGTATTGAATTTATCAGGAATTATAGGCAAACTAGAAATTGCTTCTCAGAGTGATTATACCTTTTCTAATATCAGCTACTGATTTTACAGTAAAAGTCTAGGCTGGAAAAGTTGAAATGAGATCACAATTCAGTTTACTTCACACTGTTAAAAATAGCATTACCAAACATTTCATGATGTTTCTCTCATATCATATATTGGGTTGTCCCAGAGAAATAAACTTCACTTGCTTTCATGACAGTAGATAATAAATTGGCTGATATAATTCAATTGAGAAGTTGAAAAATGCATTGAAAATAATGGAGCATAACATTGTAGGGTTAACATTTATTCATAGATGATATAATTAAATAAAACAGGCATTAACTTCAAGGTCAGTCAGTAAAGTAATAAAATTGAATATTTTAATTGAATTGTAATTGCTTCCCATTGATACATGCAAGTAAAGTAAAATAGATGTCAACTCTGCAAATTATAGTTCTTCCTCCTAATTAATTTCTTAATTCTGCATGGAGTTATCCGGTGCCTAGGTCTTGTTGTGGGTTTATTCATCCACCCAGCTTCCATCAAGGAATGTCCATAAGACTGATTAAATGGTTAGGTGTCAGGATTTACAGTAAATTTTTTCTACACTTTGGAAAAAATTCTGTTAGTAACTTAAACTTATATATGTATTTGAGTTAAAATGTACTCTTAACTATAACATCATCCTGGGTCCTATGGATTGTAATAATCTTTATTAATATTGCTATTTCTTGATATTGATATTTATATCAACATTAATAAATATAACCATCAGTGATTATGAAGGTTTTCATAAGGGAGATAGATACATTGAGACTCCACAGCTGACTAATTCAGGAGGAAGACTGGACAGAGTTAGGGTTACACTTTATGTTCATTCATGACTCAAGCTTCACTAAAAAAAGGCACTCAAATGAATCTAAAAATGAAACATCTTTTGCAAGGACAAGGATAAATGGAAGCTTTTAGATGAAGTTGAATTGCATTGAAAAAATCCCATGAACCACTGTGGCTTTTTCACAGGCTTTTCATAGTCCCTCAAGGAGTTTTAACATAAATAATATTTTATATAAGATAAAATAGGAATAATGACATTACAAAGATTAGGAGAGAGATTTTCAAATTGTACTTAAATTGTATTGGATCTAGATCCTAGGGTTTATTTAAAGAAAGAGAAGATTATACCTTTTGGACCACCTGCATTTCCCAGTTAAATGCCTGCTGCTTAAAAATTGAAAATTGAATAAAGTCATAAGATGAATTTAAATATTACTGAGGTATTATTTTATATTCTTATACTTTAAAATGATCCTATGTAGTAGAATCATTTGAGAGAAAATATATTAGTATATTACCATCATTTTTTAGTTGTGCTTAGAAATATAAGTGGATTCTTGTTGGTAAAACAAGTAAAACTGGGAGGTTAGGTTGTCTAAGCTTTGTGTTAAATTTTAAATCAAACATTGACTTCATTATTTAAAATATCTGTCTAAAACATTTAAAGCATAAAAATTTTAAAACTTCCAATGATAAATGTAGTTTATTCATGCTAATTTGACCCTGACCTTTCCTTCTCAGTTATGAAGAAGCTTGAATGTCAGAATTCTCCATGCATATCAAATAGTTAGAAAATACCAAAACCAAAATACATTAAATAAAAGACTAACATCTGTGAGCTTCAAAATTTTAGATGAACTAACCAGTTTTTTCATTTTAAAGTGATTTATCCAGATCCTGTTTTTAAATTAGTTTAACAATTGTCTTATTCCATTTAGAAAAAGTAAATATTATAAAGACTATGCTTTCAATGCTAAGATGTTTCTGAATGAGAAAACTTGTGGAAAATACATGAAAGTGTAAGAAAAGTAAACATTCAGTCATTCGTTATGTTTATACAAATAAGTGAGAAAGAGTTTTCATTTGCATTTAATATTTATGGAATCATTATTGTTCTAAGCAGTAAGAATTTCTTAAGAAAACCTCCATATCTGAATATGTTCTGGAGGTCAGCTGAGTAACTTCTTACCATATTCCTGATTAATATCATGTATAATAGTCTCAACTGAGTTAGAAGAGATCTCAGAAATCAGGGTGGCTTCAGGCCATTAGTTTCTCAAGGACAGTAGCTTGTGTTAGAGATTTCTGGATCTTATCCAAGAAAATATTTTATAAAGACAATCTGAAATACATGTCATGTGGGCATTGATCATAAGGTACCCAGTGACTTGTCACTTACTAATGAACAAGAAAATAAAAACAAAGACAGACTGCAGTTGGACAGAGTAGCCAGTAAGGTGCCTGGAGAAACCAACTTGAATAATCATTGTAATCGAGTACAGTGGAAGATGTTAGCATGACACAAATAGGTATTACATAACTGTTAATTTAAAGCAGATATATCCATTCAGAAGAATATAGAAATGATTGAATCTAGACAAGCAGTTTTATTATTAAAACTTAAAACATTTTTTGAAAAATATAGTGTTTAAATAGTATTACTTGTGTATCATAAGAACTCCTGCTAGATTATTGTTCATAGCAAAGAAGCCTAACAAAATCACCAGACATAACCTCTGATAAATTAACAATGTGTCAAAGTTGTTTATTTCTCAGTTCCTATCATTTCTTTTCTTTTATATATCCATCGAAATTATCTATTGTTTTATGCATGTGAAATGGTGTTACTGAGTTGTCTGCCAAGTGTGAAATGTCTAAAATATCAGACCACAAATCATAGCATAATCTACCAACCTCACTAAATATGGCACAGACCCCATTACCAAACTATAGAGACTCACACAT
The DNA here is from genome assembly GCA_004026885.1 of Lyroderma lyra. Classification (NCBI taxonomy): domain Eukaryota; kingdom Metazoa; phylum Chordata; class Mammalia; order Chiroptera; family Megadermatidae; genus Lyroderma; species Lyroderma lyra. The sequence goes on from PVJL010011174.1 coordinate 24,615, forward strand.
ACAGCTTATTTCATTATTAACTCTGAGAAAGGAAATGTGGTTCTTTTATTTTAGTTATTTTATAATTTTACAGTATTCTCATACTACAGTGAAATGATCTACAGTGTGTTTCAGGAAAAGATTTTTAAATTTTTCTTGAAGTTTTAATTTTATTTTAGTTGTTTTAGTTCCATCGCATTTTTAGTGCATAGGTCAGAAATAAATAAATTGAAAATATTTCTATGAATATAGGAAAATCTTGAAGTAATAATTTTTACCAAGGTATACTTATATAATAATCACAGATTCATGTGGAAAAATTGTGCCTAATATATGGCTTATGTTTACATATTTTACTGAATCTCTTATTTATAGGCAAGCCAAATTGCTTTATCAACTATGGAATGCAGCCATCTCTGAAATAAGATGTAACAGCTGTTTCTATACTTTACAGTTCAGAACTGGGATCTGTTGATTGTACAATGAATTAAAAGACTGCCAGAAAAATGGGAAGATCATCAGTATGATCTTCCCTTGCCTATCCATATAAGCGTATGCTCTTAAATTCCCTTTCATGTTTTTTAGATAGTCATTTATTTACTCCCTGGCCCTTATAGAGAATGCAAAACATAAATTTAGATTCAAGCAAGAGAGACTTTCAAAATGATTTTGATGATGTGTATCCTAACACTGAATGCTGAGAGTGCTGTGTGTGTGTTGTATGACCAATACATAACAATCAAGGAAGAAAAGGGGCTAAAAAGTGACATCTAGCCATGTTTGCTTTTTACATTTATACTTTTGAGTTTTCCAAATTTTCACCCCAAACCCATGACAGCGATAGATGAATACACGAAGGAAAAGTGTGAAAGACATAGCTGTGTTAGAAAACATTATAAACATCTCTGTGAACTAGAAGTGAAAAGACACACAGATTAGTAAGGAAGGACTGAAGCAATACAAAGAGTCAGGAAGCTGACAGAAGCTGCTGGGAGATCATAATGCTGAGGGGAAGGAGAGACTGAAAGTGCCCCATATGTGGAGAACCTCAGAAGAGATAAAGAAAACATAGTGTCCATTAACGAAAAAGCAATCAATTTAGAAAAATAACTCACCCAGAACGAAATGGCAACAGTCTGATGTGAAAAATAAATAATTGGACATTTTGAGAATGAAACATACATTTAAAAACCTCAGTGGGCAGAATAAACTCTCTAGTTGAGCCAAATCAGAGAGAATGAGTGAAGCAGAAAGAAGTAATTCATCCAGAAGACATCATAGAGAGATAGAGAAAAAAATTGAAAGAGCAATTTAAAAATATGAGGACATTGGAAAATTACAATATTTGTGTATTAGACTTTTCAGGAAAAATTAGAAGAAATGAGAGGAAAACAATATTTGCAGATATATTAGTTGAAATTTTTCAGACTTAAAGATAAGAGTTTTGTAATAGAAAGGCTGTATTAGATGCTTTGCAGTAAAAATAAAAATGAACATTTTTAGACACATTGTAGTAAAATTATAGAATGTCACAGGTAAATTGACAGTTGTACAGTATAGCACAGAGAAAATAAAGATTCCTTATATGGGAACCACTGTTACACTGACAGCATAAATCTCATTAGGAAAAACTAATGCCTCAAGAAGTAGTATTTTACACCTAAATTGTATGTAATGTGAGGGTGAAATGGGACATTATCAGACATGGCAAAACTAGGAGAGTACCACTCACACATCTTCTTTGAGCAAATGAAGAATGGACTTCAGATTGAAACAGGTTGAATTCCAGGAGAAATTTGAAACAATGGTGAGCATAAACCTTGTAAAATATGTGGTAAGCTTACTTTTTCTTACGCAAAATGATGCAACTAAAATTTAACACAGTAATAACTGAAATTGTGAAGCTTATTTAATATCTAGTTAAAACATGCTAATTTCTCTGTGAAAAGGTGCTAAACATAAATTCCTTAGAGTCATATTCTAAGATTCATAAATTTTTAGGACCAAAATATTGTTTGAACTAAAATACTATAATTTTGAATGTATGTTAAAGATTACAAGTGATTTTGATTTGCATTTTCCTAATAGCTAGTGAAGTTGAGCATTTTTTTAATATATCTATTGGCTGTATGTCTTCTTGGGAGAAATGTCTGTTTAGGTCCTCTGCCCATTTTTTAATTGGATTGTTTGGCTTTTTTGTTGTTGATTTGGATGAATTTTTTATATTTTTTGGATATTAGTCCCTTATCACAGGTATTATTTGCAAATATCTTCTCTCATTCAGTTGGTTTCCTCTTTGTTTTGTTGATGGTTTCTTTTTCTGTGTGGAAGCTTTTTAGTTTGATACAGTCCCATTCATTTATTTATTTATTATTATTATTTTTGCTTTTACTTCCCTTGCCTTTGATATCGAAATCATAAAATCCTCTCTAAGCCCAAGGTCTGTCTATGAGCTTAGTACCTATGCTTTATACTGTGCACTTTATTATTTCAAGTCTTATGTTTAGGTCTTTGATCCATTTTGAGTTAATTTTGGGGTACAGTGACCAATAGCAATCTACCTTCATTCTTCTGCATGTGGCTTTGCAGAGTGATTAATTGGAATAGAGTAACTGGACAGAGTTATCAATTGGTTCATCCATGTGTTCACCTGGCCAATTGGAATTTTAATTTTAATGAATACACCAAGAGAATAAGATTGCTGTGAAGGTAGTTGACTCAAATAATCTGCCTAGTGCTACTGGTCTCAGTTGTTTGCTTTTTGGCTTTAATGTATGATGTGATAAAAAAAAAAATAGTGATGGTGAATGTTGCTGCCAAGTGCCATCCAACAGAAAGACAGGGGTCTTCAATATGGGAAGGGGCGCGTCAGACTTTACTCACAGTCACGCAACTTTCATCTTGTTCGGCGCAGTCAGTCAAAACGGCTTCAGAAAGTAGCAAGAACTATGTTATTTAAGTGTGTTTGAAGTGAGGGGAGTATTTTGAGAGGGACTAATGGCAATGAGTCTTGAACTGTAATATTTTTTTTAATTTAAACATTAACCATGTTTTTTTTTTATCACACTTCATAACTTAACACTCAGTGGCAGAAGAATCCTTAATCTTTACCTGACTTCCCTTTTATTACTCTGGTATGTGATTATCAGAAATATCACTAATGTTACTAAAAAAAGGCACCTAAGTAGAAGCATATAATTATTAATCAGTTTGTATAATTAATAAGCTAATAGGTTTAAACCAATAATAAATAAAAATAACTTCATTATGTAAATGAAGTTAAACCAATATATGTATTATGTATATAAATATCTAAAATGAATTATTTCATTTCATAGCCACCTTGTAGCATGTGATTTTTGTTTTTTTTCCCTGACAGGTTAGTTTTGGTTTGTGGAAAGAGTTCTTATTGCCCACACTTGTCCCCCTATATTCCATCACTTATTTAAATGCTAAAATTGTATCATCATGTGATTCAACATCTTTATCAGAGATTGTGCACATGCTATTGGTACATAATGATTTTTCAGAGTTGTCTCTGTCTTTATTTGGAAAATATACTGTCACACAGTGGTCATCAAAATGAAATAGTAGATAATACAGTTATTTGTCTGTATGCAACTCTTAAGTGAATTACCTATACAGGCATAACAATCTATCACTCTTATATTTTCTACCCTTATTCTATAAGTAAGAAGTTTGAAGTTTAGATAAAAGAGGTGTAAATCAGATAATGCTCACTATTCTTCATGAGTTAGAAAAATTTAAAATACCAAACATTTAAATTTTGTATCCTTGAAGTGATACTTGGGTTTGGTTTTTTTTTTTTTCCTATCCTAATTGTAATTCTTCAGAAAGGAAAGAAGAATTGAAACAATGGTTCTGGTAGTTGACACAGTACATTTGAAATGAATTGGAAGGAAACTTATTTTTTAGGAGCAAGAAAAACAGTTAACCAAGGGGAATAGGAAAGTAAATATTAGTAAAGTACATTTTATTTTAGAACCAAAGTGGTTTAAAATACATATGTACTGGTTTCCTGGGTGAGGAGGGGCCAAGAGAAGGGGAATGTGTCTTTAAACCTAAAATCAAATATTTATTTTTAAAACTTTAACCTTTTTTTTTTTTTTTTGGTAGGTTTAGATCCAGATAAGCATCTTGGGAAAACCCTGGATCAAATGCAGCCTTATCTCTTAGAGGTAAGAATTCATACTACATGTCTCTCAGAATATAGGCATCTAAAAGGCGGACGAATATTGCCATGTTATGATAATTATAAAATCAGTTTTATCCTGGAAAAGCTCAGATACATTCATGATATATTTTTATGTATAACTTAAACTTCTGCATATACATATTGCCTAAAATTAATTATGAAAATAATTACCATCTTGTTGACCTGAATAAAGGAGTAAGCTATACCTAAAATGAAAGTGTTCTGTGCGGTACAAAAAGTCCTATACTCCCAAAGTATTTGGTAGTCTTCGTGATTAGATATTTTTTCTTCAGAAAAGTGAGTGGAAACTTTTTATAGAGATTATCTAATTTAACCTCTTCTCTTTTACCAGTCAGGAAATTAATTTACAAAGTAGTAATTATCCGAAGATTTCAAGTTGTATTTTTTAGCCCTATCATTAACAAATCCTAAATGTGTTCTAAACATTAAAGAAAATTTCAATTATTTTCACTCTTTTCTATGAACTGTATTGTGTTTTACCAGAGTTTTGAGGCACATGTTATGAATAGTATGATATTGTTTCATGAACTAGAATAGTGTACTTATTAGAGTTTTTAAATTCCACAGTCCTGCTGGAAGAAAGAAAACCACCCCACTTCTATAAAAGAATTTACCTCCTTTAATAAATTTCCATTTTCCCCTTCTATGCTCTTAATTTATCAACATTCTCCCTGGACATTATTAATACCATTGCTATGATACAAACTGTCAGCAATTACACTCTTCGCTAACTTAATAGGTTTCATGTTTTCTTTCACTTATTTGTATTTGATTATTTTTATGGTTTATCAATATGTACTAAATGCTTAGAAATCCCTAAAATGTTAATTCATTCTTTCATTAAGCGTTTTTAAGCACCTAATTTGTGCCAGGCAAATAGTAAAGATTAAAATGAAAATAAAATGATAATAGAATTGTGACAAATTATATTTGATTTCTAGATCATTTGTTGTCAATTACTTAAGTCTATCTAATGGACATGGTGACTTTCCATGCCCCTCTGATAGGACTTTTCTCTTTTTCTTTTTCTTTTTTTTAATTCATTTTTATTGTTAGACTTATTGGGGTGACATCTGTTAGCAAGGATTACATAGGTTTCAGGCATACAATTCTACAGTGCATTGTCAACTTGTATAATAAGTTTACCACCCAGTGTGACTTCTCTTTCCATCACCCTATATCTAGCTTCCCCCCCTCCTCTCCCACCCCCTCCCCTTTCTCCCCTCCCTGACCCACTCGTCCCCAAATAAACATTAAACTATTGATTGCGTCCATGGGTTATTTGTTTGTTCATTTCTTTTTTCTTTGCTTTCAGTTTTATATTCCACATATGAGGGAAGTCATACAGTTTTTTGTTTTTTTTTCTGTCTGGCTTATTTCACTAAGCATGATGATCTCTAGGTCCATCCATTTTGTTGTAAATGACAATATTTCATCTTTTCTTACAGCTGAGTAATATTCCATTGTGTATATGTACCACAGCTTCTTTATCCAGTCATCTGTCGCAGGGCAGCATTATATCTATATTCACATCCATTCACTATGGTCAGACTGAATTGCATGTCTGCCAAAACCATGTGGGTAAATAATGAAGTTAAGTTTATGAGGATAAAAGAAAGAGAACTTCAGAAATGAGAGACTATACCTTTGGCAAAATAACTTTTTATAAACTACTTCTTAAATTTGAAGTTATGAGTTCAAATTTCAAGCATGTAGTTGAGTTTCTTGGTAGAAGAGGCAAGTAAGGCTTTGGAATTGCCAAGATACTGATTATGTATTAAGCTGAGTATTATCATGGAATTTTTAAACACAAAAATCCAGAAACCATTTTATTTGACTTAAGTTCCTCAACAGGGCCTGCCAGATTTGTATTTCTCTAGAAAAAAAAATCTCTACTCATTTTTTATAATGGCTATTTCATTTCTTCTTTGCTCTCCTCAAATTTCAAATCCTTTCACCATACCCCTCCCTTTAGGTTGGTGATGTGTTTCTTCACCGATACAATAGAGGCCATCATGTGGGAAATCCCTCCCTCCTGAGCATCACCTCTACTATTTTGTCTTTGACTACCCCTGTCCTTGCTCCTTGTAATGGGGATAAGTGTTCCCCCATGTGTGGTTAAGCCCTGGCCTGTGCTCTGGATCCACCTACACTTGTCTTAGAGACCTTAGAGTCAAGCCACCTCCTTCAGCACCTTCTACTTTTTTCTTTATCTTCTCCTTCACATCAGTATTGAAACATGCCACCACGTCTCCCATCCTAAAGACTTTTTTCTCCACTCTAGTTATTTGTCTAGCCACTTCTTCTTGCTTCAAAACCAAACATTGCAGAAGTGTTTTCTGTATTCATATTCAGTACTTCTTCGTGTTGCAAATGCCTCATATTCCCAGTGTCTGGCTCCTTCCACCTCTAAATGGATTTACCAATAGTCACATCTTAGTTCTTACTGGACACTTATTCTAGAAATGCTTCTTTTGACACTCTCGATGCCTCACTTTTCTACTTTTTCTCTTTTTCTTCTAGCCACTCATTGTCTCTTTTGCCAGTTTCAAGTCTAGGCTCCATTTTTCACTCTGCAAACTTTTTCTGGGTGATCTCAATCACTCATATGGCCTTAATTACTATCTCTATTCTGATGACTCCCAAGTCTTTCTAGTCCACACTTCTTGCTAAGCTGCAGTGCCCAAAGGCATCACAAATTAATTCTCTACAAACTTGACTGTGGCCTTTGTATCCATCATTTTTTACTATTCCCTTTGTCATTGCCTTAATTCAGGTGCCTGTCATTTCAGGCCTAAAATATTACTGACACCTTCAAATTTGCCTCTACTTTCCATTTTATTTCCTGAAGAATTAATTTTGCTTACTGCCTCAAGATAATTGTTCTAATATATTCACTGTAATTGTATCACTCACTCACTTCAAAACTTTAAATGAGTCCCCATTGCCTATGGGCTAAAATCCAAATTCTGTAGACTCCTCTTACCCTCACCTGCTGTGTCCAACCCATTAATACGATCTTGTGTGCTGCTCTGTCTAAAGAATATATTCTAAATCCATGCACTTCTCACTACCTCTATTGCTACCACTAGACCATAATCATCTCCTGTCTGGAATACTTCATGAAACCCTAATGGGTCTGCTTGCTTACTTCCACTATTGCTCTGTTACAATCCATTATTCATACAGATGGCACAGTGATTTTTTTAAGTACATCATATCACTACTTTCTAAAAAATTTAAATGGCTTCTCAATGCAATTAGAATAACATCTAAACTCCTATGAGAGCACAACCTATGAGACCCTAAATGGTCAGCACCCTATCAATCTTTTCAGGCTCGTTTTCTACCAGTCTCTGTGTCACTCACTGAGTCATAGCCTCATGTGCTTCTTCATTACTTAAATACACTGCATTTATCTTTTTTCTTCTTAGGACTCTTACTCTGCCTGAAATGTTTTTTCCTTAGATCATCTCATAGTTAATGCTTTTTTTGTAATAAGTGACAACTGAAATTCTACTTCCTTAGAAATGCTCTCCTTGACTACCCTAGCTAATGAAGATCTCTCTGAAGTATCTTGTATTTGTTTACATGTATATCATATATCACCCCCTTTTCCACTCCACTAGAATATAAGCTTCAGTAATCTTGCCAAGATTTTGGCAACATTTCGTTCTTTCAGTTTTTCATTTAGTTGTTTGTTCATCTGTCTATATCCACTCAGTACTCTCATCTTTAAATTATTTAACATTTTTTAAGGACTTGTTATGTGACAGACGCTGTGGTGAGTGCTAAGTGCACATAATGGAGTAAACAAACTAGATCATTGTTCTTTAGGAGTTTACCATCCTCCATAGCTGTTTTCAGCTAAGGGTACAGTTTACTGGGGACCTTGTTAAAAATGCATATACTCTTTTCCCAGCCCAAGAATTTTTAGTTCAGAAGAACCACAAATTTGATCTTGAAACAAGCATGAGAGCAATTGTAACACAGTGATCAAGGATATCATCTTCTAGTTCCTCAGTAACAACACACATTTCAGGCCCTGTCTTTCTAGTTTTCTCTGAAAGAGTATATATACCTTGAAACTGTCATCCATTGGTTTCTACAGTACTACTCCTAAAACCTTTCTGAGTATTTTCTTTGGGGTTTGCCATATGTATTACACCCCTAAAATGATGTGGTACCATCCATAACCATTTTCCTGTGGTGATACTAAATACCTCTGTAACTTCAATTAAATATTTTATTCTTATGACAATTAAGTCTCTACCTCCATCATGTCTGTATACTCCAGACATGTGTATTCACCTGTCAAGGACACCTTCCTCTCTTAGATATCCTCCAGCACCTCAACCTTAATTGTGTAGAATTGACAATTTCTTTCCTACACTGAAGGTTTCCATTGTCAACTCAGTCACCTAAGCCAAAAAGTGAATTGTAAAAAAATGATATATATTCCACTTTTCATAAATAAGACCCCAAGTCCTTTTTAATTCTACTTTCTTAATATTTTATTATCTGTCCCTTTTAATCTTCATTGTCACTGTATTAGGGTCTGCCCTAGATTACCACAGCAGCCTTATAATTCAAGTTTATCTCCTCCCTGAATTACCCCTTGTCAGTCCATTGTCCACAGTGTGAAATGCAAATCTGATCACATCACATTTCCCTTATATAAATTCCGAGTTGCTTCTCATTGCCTCAAAATAAAATTTAAACTCCTTAACATGGCACAGTCTGCCCTTGGGGAAAATGAGTCTTGTAAAATAGTCTACATCCACCCTATCCTTCATCAATTTAGAACTGATTGTTTTTCTAGAGTGAATATCTCCTCATACCTCCATGTTCCACTCCCATTCTGTACATGCTTTATTGGACTAAATTCAATCTGTCCTCAAAGTCTAAACTCAGAGCTTACTACTGTGAAGTTTTCTTGCTTAAATAAGCCTCTGTTGAGTGGTCCTTTTTTGCCTCCTAGTATGTTATACTTCTCATGTTATATTTTATTTTTCTCTTAATGTTTATTATAAAATTAAGGCATGTGATATGTAAAAAATGAATTCAAACACTGTAGAATCATGAAAAACCTTTGCGAAGATGAGGCCTCCTGTTTTTCTCTCCTTTTGCAGATCAACCACTGTTTTCTATTCTAATATGTTGCTTCAAAAATATTTTGCATATGTAAATATATATGCATGTGTTTATCCATTTTTACTTAAATTGGAACACAGTTGTGTTCTATTACATGGATACTATATTGAACCTTATTTTTAATTAATGGACTTAATTCTTTACTGATTTCTTTCATGTCTAGCATCATTACAAATAATGCTAGAATAAACATTATTGTACATGTATTTTGGGGCATATATGAGTTTATCTGTAGGATAAAATCCTAGAATGGAAATGCTAGGTCAAAGGGTTCATTTTAAGAGATATTGAAGACATCTACTTTTAGCTATGGTGGAATAACTTCATCAAACCAACTCTTCCAATACAGGCAACTAGAAATGTTGTCTCAAATTAACACAAAAATAATATTGGAAATTATTAAAGAATTATAATAAATGAGATAATTTGAGGGGCCAGAATTCCACTTAGAATGGAAGCCCTGAGCATTGCTTCCTTTCCCCTCAAGGCATTTTCTAATTCATGAATGATACAGGCATGCCAAGAAGTTGTAGAGAAAGCTTCAGCTGAGAGGCTGAGTAGGGCTTCCAGCAGCCTAATAGGGCTGTGGAGACAAAAATCGGAATTCAGAGCAAACCAAAGTGGAGTGGGCCTGGTTAACCCTTCATGTATTCAGTTGGATTTGAATGGTCTATACCTTATGAATAAATGCAAACCAAAAATGTCCAGTTATTACAAATAGTTCTACCCAACTTTGAATCATGTAGAAAATTATGCAAAGCTGAGTGTCTTTTTCTCTGGCTTCTGTATAGTCTAATCTGTGTGTCTATGAGCTCTCCATAAAGTGAGTGCATAATAAAAATTTACGCTGTTAGCAATTTGTTTCTTATCACAGCAGTTATTTGACACAACACAGATTTTAATTCAGACTGCCCAGGTTTTTTGCCCTCTTCTTTTTTCCTTTAATTTTTGCATATACTCATAAAGGAGACTCAATTGCCTGATACATACCCAGGAAACAATGATTCTAATATAAAGTCATCAAACTCATCTTCTTTTTGCAATTAGAAGTTATGTTTGTTTTTTTAAAACTTATTATCTAGGACTTTTCTTCTGCATCATTGCCTAAGGCAAGTCATATTTTAAGGAATGCTGTATCTCCTTATCTTTATGAATAATAGGATTAACCTCATTAAGTGAGGTAAAAAATCAACCACATACTCATTTTTCAAGCTGTTGACACAATTCTCCTAAATAGTCAAGGAATCCAAAAGAATAAGGAAAGAAAACAAACAACCTGTGAACTTGTAGGGACAGGAGAGAAAGGGGTTAGGTTGGTGAACCCATTTTGTTCACCTGCCTCAAATCCCTTTGTATATTGTGGGTCAACGTGACTTGTTAATGTAATAGGTCAATTTAGCTAACTATTTTCACACTTTAATATATTACTGTATCCAAGAGTCAATATTTTTAGTTAAGGAAATTTTTGCATGTTACAATGGTTTCCCTTGCAGAAATGAATATTTAATTGTGAGAATTACAAAGAGGATAGGGGTAGGAGTGGTAAAGAAAAGATGGTACCTTTGGGCAAGAGTCCCTTTCATAGTGCAATCAGATCTCATGGGGTAAGAGCCAATGTGGGACAGCAATCTTCAAATTACCTTTGTACCCAAGAGTCCAGGTGTGAATCCTAACTCTGCTGCTTACCTGAAACATTGATCTAGTCAGTTTCCCATGTGTAAAATGGTAAGTAATAAGAGTGAAGTGGAATACAAGGTGCTTTGCTCAGTATCTGGTACATTCTAAGTGTTCAATAAATGTTAGCAGTGTTTACTATTATGAGTAAAATATGCCATGATGGAAAAATAATTCTGAAACTTTTCTGATTTACAAAATACACAGAAAACTGGGTAGGCACTATAATTGGAGTAATATTTGAAACTCTAAAGGAATTATTAATTGGCATATATCAACATCAACATAAACTTATGCAGACATAGCAATCCTACCAGAAAAATGGCAAGGGGCTGTGGAGAACCACTATACAGAAAAGAATATCTCAAAACCTAATATGGATATGAACTAATGCTCAACTGATTTGCTACTCAGAGATATACAAATTAAAGCAACAATGAGGTGTTACTTTGTACCAGTTTGGCACAAATGAGAACAATGGATAATGCCAATTGTTGTCAGGTAGAGATTTATAGAACCCTTCTAGGAATGTAGATTTGTATTACTATTCCAGAGGGCAAAATTGCAATATCTAGATTAAATATCCCTAGCGTCCTTGAAGTAGCAATTCTCCTATCAGTCCATAAGGGGACATTAGTGAGAATAGTATTTGCAGGGTTATTTTTTATGGTGTTGGGATGGTTGGAGGCAATATGGATGTCTATTCCTGGGAGAGCCCATTGTTAAAATGTGGTGGATATACATTACGAAGGACAAGTCTGCAGTTAGAAAAATATATTCAGTGTGCATATGTCAGCAAAGTGCTGAATAAATAAAACCAACATTGAAATAAATTTTAAAAATAGACACACAAAATAATAATACATTTGCAAGGGCACATAAAAAAAATGATACACATTAAATAATTTTAAATGTTTGCCTGTGACAAGAAAAAAATGGGAATAAGGAAAAAAGATAAATTGCAGTTTAAAAAAAAAATAACATGAACATATCTGCCTATTGCTGAAAATTTGAGATATAATAAAGTGTAGGGAGCAAATAAAAAACAGTACTTGTGCCTCATAATGCACACCACTGACATGTTGGTGTATTCTATAACAATTTATTTCCTGAGACTTTCGTGTTCTTCAAATTCACAGAGTTACAACCAAACTCATAGATACAGAGCACAAACTGATAGTTGCCAGATTGGAGCTGGTATGGGGTCTGGGTGAAAAAGGTGAAGGGATTAGAAGTACAGATTGGCGTTTAACAGAATAGTCACAGGGGTGTGAAGTACAGCTTAGGGAATATAGTCAATAATATTGTAATAACTACATACAGTGTCAGGTGGATGCAAGACTTATCAAGGGATCACTTTGTAAGTTAGGTAAGTGGCTAACCACTACACTGTATACCTGAAACTAATATAATACTAAATGTCAACTGTAATTGAAAAATAAAAAGAAAATTTAAGTTCACATACTGTATTTTGCCATGTATAATGCACATTTTTTTTGCCCAAATTTGTGAGGGAAAAATAAGGGTGCGCATTATATATGAGTGGTGCTAATTCTGTATTTATATAAAAGTTTTTAATTCTTTTATTTGTGCTTATGAGTTAAAAGTATTACAGAAAATTTCTTGTACTGTAATGTTATAAAATAAATGCTAAAATTTCTTTATAATACAAAAACTAAGTACCTAAATATAAACAAAAATTTGAATTAAAAAATTAATAGATTTTTTTCTCTGAAAGTTTGGGCCGAAAACATGGACGTGAACTATACACAGCAAAATACAGCAGTTAAATACTCGAACATATTATATTTACATAATTGGGTTCTACTATACTCATACATACAACTTGTCTCCTTTTTTCTAATGTTATTCCATGTTTATTTTCCTGCATAACTAACTGCTTTGAAAATACATATACTAATGGCTGTGTAGATTCTATCGTATTCATATTCTACATATGAATGTATCATGACAAACAACAGATTATCTTGTTAGAAATGTTATTTATAAATTATAAATGATGGTATTTATTTTAAAATTATAAATAATGTTATGATTAAGTGATTATCATCTTTCCTAATAATTCTTCATGTACATTTCAGATTATTGTTTTCTTTAGATAAATTCCTAGGAATATAATTTCTAGGTCAAGAAATACAACTTTAAAGCATGTACATTTATTACTCTAAATTAATTCTGGAATAATTTTAGCCATTGCTTTTTAAACTTATGCAGACTCCTAAAATTATCATCTGATATGTAAACAGTGGATTCTAAAATTATTTTATCTTTTGTGCTTTTCCTCCCAGAACTGTTTTTCTCATTGTTCAAAAAAGGAGATGAATTTTAATATAATATTTACATCAAATGTTAAAAGTTTAGAACTATTCTGAGTACTCCTATTTTTGTGATATTTGCATTTTTCAAAGTTTATACTCTCCAAGGTTTAGCTGTCTTTTCTCCCTTTGCCTCCATCCCAATCGTTCCCTCACTTCCTCTTTCCATGTGGTTAATACTGCGAATCTAGTTGGATCAATAGTTAGTGTTTACATTATGATACCCATGAAAACCAACAGGTGAGTTAGGTAATAAATTCTGATAATAAAACTTTCTTTTATGACTTTTTTTTTTCTTCTTGAACTGATAATTGTCTTGTTTTCTTCATTTATTTAGTATTCTGTGTACTTATCACTCATTCAATGCTATATTCATTTTAAATTTCTAATCTCTTACCCAGATGTTCAAACATATTGAGTCTTTTGTCCACTTCTTCCACCTTTAGAAGTCTTTTCCAGGGCCTTCTGACCCGGGTATAATCTGAACCAGTTTTCTTCTATGCCATTGTCATCTTAGCATCTCCCCATAGTTTTGGCGATCCCTTTATCTTCCTTCTGCGTCGAAGCCTTTGTTTTCTGGATCCTTTCTTCTTTCTTCTTATTTTTGTAAAGCACATTCTCTAGAAAATTTTTAAGAAACGGTCCGAGGTAAATTTTTTAAGACACTGTGCATATCTATAAATATCTTTATTCTTTTCTCATATTTGATTGGTTCTTTAGCAAGTTATAGAATTCTATTTTGGAAATACTTTTCCTTCTAGATCTTGATAGTATTGCTTCTTCGTTCCCTTATAGGTTGGTATGCTGTTGAGAAACCCAAAGTCATTCTGTTTCCTGACTGTTCATGTGTGACTGTAATTATTTCTCTCTCCATCTCCTCTCTGAGAGTATGTAAAATACTTCTTTTGCCCTTAGAATTGTGAAATTTTATGTACTATGACTTAGATGTGTGTTTTTATCCATTGTGCTGGGATAGGTAGAATTTTCCGTTTGACAAATTCAGTTCTGGGAAATTTTCTTGAATTAATTCACTGGTATTGACCACACCTCAGTTTTTGCTTCTTGGAATTCCTATTAATTAGATGTTCCTTTAATTTCTAACATTTCTTTCCTAATTTTTATCGAATTCATTTTTGCCCTTTCTGGGACATTTTTTTTTTTTTACCTTCAGACCTTTTAATTGAGTTATTTCATATCATATTTTTAATTTCTAAAAACTCATTTTTTTATTCTCTGAATTTTTTTTTTAATCTATAATACTCTATTCTATTCTTATATTCTCTTTTTTGTTCCTCTTTTTTTTTTTTTCATATATATATGGGTAGTTCCCTAGCTGGGAATCAAACCCATGCCGCAGTGTTGACAGCACCGAAGCTTTAAGCCACTACACCACCAGGGAACTGCCTTGTTCCTCTTTTTTTATTTTGGGGTGTTTTGTTTTGTTTTGTTTTTGTTTTTGTTTGCTTCTTCCCTGCATAGTCTGTTTTCTACATTGTTTCTTTTTTCTCTAACTTTCATTTTAAGATGTTTCCACTAATCTTTGGTGTTCTGCTCATATTTAATAGTAGGAGCCTAACATTTTTATATTAAGCACTAAGTGTGTGGATGGGACTTTGTGACCTTGAGTTTCACTATGGGGAAATAAAGCTAGGTCATTAAAGTATAACTGTTTAGATTCCAAAGAGAAGGATTCTCCAGTGTCCTGTCTTGAAATGAAGGCGTGCTGCATTTTTGTGTTTTTTTTTTTTTTTTCTGGGAGTTGAGCAGGGAGAATGGCTAGAGGTCTCAGAATCCTATATGCTGCCAGCATTAACTGGACCCCTCTGTTTTTATTACGGTACCTCTGCGCTCAGCTGTGTCTCATTTTTCTCAGGCCAGTTCCTCTGCAGAGAATAGACCTCCAGTGTTCTGTCAGGTGGAGGGGAGTCAGCTGCCAGTCAAAAGGGAAGGGGTCTAGGGATCTGACTGCTTGTTAAACAGACTGCCAATTAATCCTCCCTAATTTGATACCCTTTTCATTTCCCTTTCACCTCTAGAGGTGGTCGGTACCACCAGTCCCTTGTGGTTGTAGAGGAAGGAGTTATTCTGTGGTGCCAGTTGGCTTGGTCCTTCACATTGTCCATTATTGGGCTAGGTCTCATTGTTCTTGGTTCTACTAAATTCCTTGATTCTGTCACTTCCTTTCTTCTGTTCTCTGTCTTTGTGAGTTTGTACCTTCTCTTGAAATGCCTTCGAGTAAAGCTTTAGAAGGGAGTCAGAGTAGGTGCATGGATTAAACCCATAATCTTTACCAGCAGGAGTTACTCTTTCAAGACTTGATTTTCTAAGATTGTCTACGTAGAAGTTGTCCACTGTATGGGAGAGTGAAACTATGTACATAAGAAATTGTGAGTGTGTAGATTTGGTTGCCTATTCCAGGACAGTTCACATAAAATTGGGAAATCTGACTTCTTACCTGAGCCAAAGGACTCTTTAAAGAATATACCACTCTGCTGGCTGCTGTAAGAGCTAACCCAGTATAAATGTAATGCAGATTTCAAGTTTAAAGCTCTATGTCAAGCTTTGTTCTGTATGAGTTAATGTGTCTTTCTTATGAGTTTGATGAGAGCACAATTATCGATCCCAGCTGCCTATCACTTAAACAAAATGAAAAAGAGAATTTTACCAAAGTTGATTTGATGTTGTGGGTGAGAGAGACAGAATTTTAAGCCTTGTTCCCTGTAGTGCCGACTTCATAGAAAGAAACACCTTTCACTGATCTTGAGGAGGCAGAACATCTTTGACAGGAGATCGGAAGGATATATACAACTTTATGGTTGAGATGTCCAATGGCGATTACAAATATAAATTATGAAGTATATTAAAATATACTCTAAGAAAGTATAAAATACGTGCCATAGAATTTCAAAGAAAAAATTTGCATATTGAGAGAATTCTGAGTAATTTCAGAGATAAATTGACAGCCATAGTGCACTTTAAAAATGTATAGCTGGATTGTTTGTTTAACAGTATATTTTGAGTACTGACAGAAGTAACTGAAAAAAGAGGTTGAAGCTGAATATGAATAAAGTTTGAATACTGAATGGTCGATTTAATTATTTAACCAGTGAAGAGAACCTGAAGGTTTTAGAGGAAGAGAATAAAATTCTTAAAGGTATACTTTAAGGATTTGATCTGGCAGTTGTGTCCATTGATTGTTGTATTTAAAGAGATGAGGTGGCAGTCCTCTGTAGTTAGTGGCTGGCGTAATATATGACCTTGAACATTTCCCACACATTTCTCTGAGTATGTGTCATAGATAAACTCTTAATTGCTGATGTCATATGGTACTAATAGAATTGAATGCTAAGTATCTGTAAGGTCTTCTTATATGCCCATTTCTGTGGTATCTGCTTTAAGAAGTACAAAATAAGCCAAAAAACTGGAATTTTTATGGAATGTAGAGGCTAAAAAGTGGGGGAGAACACTAGTAATTTGGATCAGATAAAGCCAAATTGGTATTTACTATAAATGTAACTGGGAGCTAAAAGATGGAAGATGGAGTAGCTAAAGACTGTATCATGGGTAGAGTTAGCTCCTAAACTGTTTTGAAGGATTGGGTGAAATTTACATGGGTGGTGGCAAAAAGTGAATTAATATGAATGAAGATTTCTTCGCAAGAAAACATGCAGGGACAAAGAGGGACTTGGTTTAAGTAAGACTAAGAACTGTTGTTGGTAGATGAATTAGAAACAGGTAAAGGGAATTTAGGACCTAATCATAAAGGGTCTTTAGAAATAGATAGGCCAGGTGATTTGGGGTAAGAAATAAGATATTGAAGACTCATTATCAGGGATTCATATTATTAAAAGATATCTCTGGTAATTTAGTCTGGCAGCAGTGTTCATGGATTTGGGAGTAGAAGAAATTGAGAAAATGAAAGAAGAGTTTAAGATGCTGTTAATAGAAAACAGGTATGAAGGCTTGAAGAATATAAAGCCACTGACAGTGGGGATGGAGAGATAGAACAAAATTGAAAGAAAGGTTCTGATGAAAGAATAAAAAACAAATTGGCACCAAATTGCCAGAAGCTGGAAAAGGAAAAATCAAAGATTAGTCCACACGTAGTGATTGTAGAGATCAGAAGCACACATTTTTGCAGAGGAGAACAGGGATGAGAAAGAACATGATAAGCTTGGTCTTAAACATACTGAGTTTTAAATGACAACATAAACCAAAGGCATATCTTTAATCTGTAGATTGAAGCACAATTGAGATAGTCAGGCTACAGGCTAAGGTTTATTATTTATCATCATAGTGTAGAGAGTCAGGACATGACTTTAAATTCTGTTTTTGTTTAGTTCTAGGCTACACAGCCTTTGGAAATCGATCTAGTTCTCCCCTCTGGAAAAGGGAAAAATTAAAATTAGTAGCTGTATGTATTATACAGAGTGTATATTATATGCTAGATGGTACATTCAGCTTTTCTTTCATATGGTTTTATTTTTGGAAATAACTCTCCTATGAGGTAAGTACGGTGTCATCTCCATTTTACAAATTAGCTAGAAAGTGACAGAGGCAGGATTTGAACTAAGGACTGACTACCTGTTTCCAAAGCTACTGCTTTTAACCAGCTGTGCAATGCTGCTTTCATTGTGCCTCCCTGCAATATGTGCCTTACCTACTCTTACAGTTAAGCTGTGTATTTATGAAGTGCTTACTAAGTGCCATATTAGGTGCTAAGTGCTTTTTATGAATTATTTTTTAATCATCTAACAAACCTATGAGGTTGCTATAATTAATGTTTACATTTTGTAGATGAGTAGTCACTTAGAGGGTGAGTTACTTTTCCAAAATCACATGGCTGGAAAGTAGCAGAACTAAAATTTATGCTTTAATCTATCTGATTTCAGAGATTATATGCTTTTATATTTTTAAGTCATTTTGAGGATTAAATATCATTTTCTTACATTAAGGCATCAAGCAAATAGTCTTTTATTAGTAGTGATAGTGTTAGTATTAACAGCAGCGAAATAGCATACAAAGATGATGCGTGAAACCAGGGAGTGCATGAACTATCCAACGGAATAAATTGATTGAGAAGAATATCTTATAGAGAGAATGAGGGATACAGTAGACTCTCCATTAACTGGAACTCAGGCAACCAGCAAAATCTCAAGCAACAGTTTTACTAGTTGCTTGAGTTCTGGTTAACAGTGACTCTGCTTACATTAATCTAGCATCTGCCAATCCCCATGCATGCCAGTTAATGGAGAGTTAATGTATTTTGTATGCTAAGCATACCATTTATAAAATAAAATTGTGGTATGTTTTATAAACCCCATGGTTTTCTTCTGTAGGTGGTGCAGGCCTGGGTGACATCATGAAGTGCAATTACATTTGGCTTTTTTTCCCTCAATTTTAAGGTGACTAACAGATTATGAGGCTGGTTTAAAAGAAGAAAAATCTAGATTTAGTAAGAAAGTTATGGTTATTACAATCTTTTAAAGGGATAAAAAATTACACAGGGAAATTATGATACTTTAGCCTTTATAGTTCACTGATCAGTAGCATTCATATGGAGTTATGAATATGAATATTTATCTATATTAATTTGTCAGAAAAAATAGAATTATATAAGTCATTTTCATTTACTAGGAATTCACTTTTTTTTTAATTCATTTTTATTGTTAGACTTATTGGGGTGACATCTGTTAGCAAGGATTACATAGGTTTCAGGCATACAATTCTACAGTGCATTGTCAATCAGTTCACCACCTAATGTGAGTTCTCTTTCCATCACCTTATATTTAGCTTCCCCCCTCCTCTGCCACCCCCTCCCCTTTCTCTCCTCCCTAACCCACTCGTCCCCAAATAAACATTGAACTATTGATTGTGTCCATGTGTTGTTTGTTTGTTTGTTCATTTCTTTTCTCTTTGTTGCTTTCAGTTTTATATTCCGCATATGAGTGAAGTCATACAGTTCCTTGTTTTTTCTGTCTGGCTTAATTCACTAAGCATGATGATCTCCAGGTCCATCCATTTTGTTGCAAATGGCAATATTTCATCTTTTCTTACAGCTGAGTAATATTCCATTGTGTATATGTACCACAGCTGCTTTATCCAGTCATCTGTTGCAGGGCATTTTGATTGTTTCCATGTTTTGGCCACTGTGAACAGCGCTGCGATGCACATTGGAGGTACATAAGTCTTTGCGGACAAAGGTTTTCAAGTCTTTTGGGTAGAACCCCAGAAGGGGGATTGCTGGGTCAAATGGTAGCTCCATTCCCAATTTTCTGAGGAACCTCCACACTGTCTTCCACGTGGTTGTACCAGTTTGCACTCCCACCAGCAGTGTACCAGAGTTCCTTTTTCTCCACACCCTCTCCAGCACTTGTTATTCCTTGTCTTGTTGATAACAGCCATTCTCACAGGTGTGAGGTGGTATCTC
>PVJL010011175.1:0-44430 GCA_004026885.1 Lyroderma lyra
GGGGGGGGCGATGGACCGGTGGCTGGGGGCTGGACCGGTGGGTGCCGGGTACATGGGTGGGTGAATCTGAACCAAGTGGGACAAGAACCCGAGAGCCCACACGTCCCATGGCCGTGAGCCCACAGGGATGGCCTCCTGGTGGGCAGCACTGGGCTTCACGTTCCTCCCCAAGTGTACGGCGTCTCCTCATACCCACAGGGGCAGGGGGCATCCTCGCCCCAAGGGGGCAAGGGGGGACGCTGAGGCTGGGAGAAGGGGGGACCGCCCGGAGCTCTCTCACACAGACCTCCAGGGAGGACGTGCGCTCACTGTCTGAGCCGAGCCAGACCCAGGCCCCGACTCCCCTGCAGGAGTCCCTGCAGGTCTCATGGCTCGGTGGGACCCAGCCACCGCCCCAGCCCAGCCCAGGCAGCGGGCGTCACCCCTAAGTGCCCACAGCCTGCTGCCCTCAGAAGGGCCCTGCAGGGCTGCCGGGACTGTGCGGAGTGGGGCCCGCTGTGTCCCCCAGGCCTGGAGGCGGCCTCCGCACAACCATCACCAACAACGGAGCTTAGCACTCGGCTCGAGGCTTTTCAGAAAAGGCCGGTGCCCCATGCCCAGGAGATGAAGCAGGACCGAAGGTGGCACTGACCGAGGCTGCGCCGACAGGGCCTCTCGGGGTGACAGGCAGTCCAGCCTGGGCGGGGACAGAGCGCGGGGCCGCGGGGCCAGCCAGGCATGTGACATGCCGTGCTCGGAGCACGGGCAGCAAACATCCACCGTGCTCGGCCCTCGGCATCAGCACCAGCGTGCACCCCTGCCCTGAGGCTCCCACAGCATCGGATGGACACTCAGGGACACATCGGGGTCCTCCTCAGGGACCATGTCACATGCCTGTGCTGCCGGAGGCCACGGGCGGCTGAGAGGGCACCTGGGCGGTGTGGCAAGTGACAGGAAGGAGGAGAAAACTGGAGAGTGACAGGAGGATGCCGTGGAGAGGGGACTGTGACATCACACGGTCAGCAAGGACCAGAGGCCGTGCCAGGGGCCACACTGCCCACAGCACCTTGTCAGGAGTTCAGGGGTGCCACATATCGGTGACAGTCCCCAAGCCCGTCCTTCCGGAGCCTGCCCGGTGCTTACCCGGCCCCGACAGCACCCCAGGGCCCCGGAGGCCACTGTGCGTGGGGCTCAGCAGGTGCCCCGGCGGCCCCGCTCCCCTGTCCCCGGGGCACGGCTGTTGGGGTGGGGGCCCCGCAGCGGCCAAGTTTCCCGAGCACCTACCCAAGAGCACCGGGCGAGGGGGCGGCAGTCTTCCCCGTCCCCTCCCTGGAGCCAGAGCAAGGTCACGGTGACGTCCGGGGGCGGGGGAGGCAGCAGTCGGGGTCCAGCCTGGCCTGTCACGCGGATCAGCCTTCAGTCATTGTCCCATGTGCAGGCCGGCCTGACGTCCCCCTTTACACGGGCAGAAAACGAGGCGACTGTCCCGTGTCCAACGGGGCGTGTGGTCAGCCTCGTCTCCTGTCAGCAGGCTGACCACACGCACCGTGTAAAAGGGACGGGACGTGGTCTCCTGTCCCACCGCAAACGGGACGAATGGCCGGCCTGCCCGCCCTCCACGTGCAGCGGTTGGCGCGGGTGCTGCACGGGGACCTGACCGTCCTGGGCCACGTTCCCACGGGGCGGCCGTTGATGGTCCTCAGCCACGAGCCCGGCCCTGCGGTGGGCGTGGCCACGGGTCTCAGCAGGACGAGGAGCCAGGGGGCTCCCGGGGAGCTGCTCGGCCACCGCGGTCCCCACCCCAGCAGACTGACCGCACGAGCCCGCTCCCCCGTGGACGAGGGGACCTCCGTGCACCTCGTCGGCGTGGGGCTCCCTGGCTGCCCCAGCCTCAGCCACAGAGGGTCCTCGCCAGGCTCCCCCGATGCAGCGGGGCCGGAAGCACAGGGGGTCCCCACAGCGAAGGGGGGCTTCCCGCTGGCCTCCAAGCGGAGCGGCGGCCACATGCTGGTGTCCCTCAAGAGGCAGCCACACGGCACGGTGGGCCGGATGCGACGCGGGTGATTCCTAGCACGGGGACACCTACTTGTCCCCACCACGGCCACCACGCAGAGGTCCGGCCGGCATGAGCCAGCCCGTGCTCAGGCCTCAGAGCAGGCGTTGCTTCTGTCACAGTCGCCCCTGCTCCAGGGCTGTCCGAGCTGCGAGCAGCACCCAGCGCCCCCGAGACGGCGCCTGCGGCCGGTGTGGGCACGGGGCGGCGGGACAGAAAATGAGGGGGCCCCCCTCCGGGACGCAGCCAGACGCCCCGACACAGAGGGTGACGAAGGCGGCCCGGCAGGCAGGACGCGATGCCCTGGGCAAAGCTGTCTTGATCTGGGTTGGGGGAGGGGAGCTGGGGCACAAACAAAGTCATGCTGAGGGGGGAGGCCAGTCTCAGGGTTTCGGGGGGCAGGGGCACCGCCCTGCAGCCCCCGCCCCAGATGCCACTCGTTACGAAGCTTTGCTGCGGCCACGAGATGCTGTACCCTGTGCCACAGGGGATGCGATGACCGTTAGGAAACAGATGTGCCCCCTGCCCGGGGCGCAAAGGTGGGACACGACATGGGGTCCCCGGAGCCAGTTACTCCCGCAGGGAGAGCCGGCAGCGGGGGCGGGGCCTTGGGAAGCCCTCCCACCTGCCGCCCCGCCCACCGGTCCGCACAGAAGCTGCTTCACACCCGGTGCCACCAGCGCGCCCCGCTCGCAGCGGGACCGGACGTGTGGCCTCACTGGCTCCGAGCCCGGGTCCCAGCCCCGATGCCTGCGTGGGACCGAGCTGCAGCACCGGCTCGGCGGGGCAGACAGCACCCCGTCCTGTCTCCGTCTTCCCTTTAATTTGCCGGTGGGCGCGCTTTGCGCTGATGGGGTGTGTGCACGAGAACGTACGTGCGTCACTGACATCACCCTGTCCCTTGGTGCCACTTCCCCGAATCATTCAGGAAAACGTGGCACGCAGTCCGCAGAGCGGCTCGGTCCCCTGCCCCTCGCCTGCTCGCTGTCCAGAAGCAGCCGCGGGTTCACGGCCGAAAGCAAAGCCCGGTTCCGGGAGCCGACGCGGCGCTGGAAGCACCGCCGCAGGACGCGGCCTCAGCGGAAAACAAGGGTCTCCGGCGTTCGCTCTCTCCCAGGGCAGGCCCCTCTGCTGTGCCAGCATGTCACCACGTCCTGTCCCCGAGTGAGCCCACATCCCGTGTGGCAGGGGGACAAGCCAGGGTGGGGACCAACGTCATCCCCCACACGGGGAAGCCCCCTCCCCCTCAGGCAGGTGCTCGGAGGCCCCCACTCAAGAGCCGCAGAGTCACAGAGACTCGCAAGGCATTAAGACGGCAATATCAGCTTATTGGCTATTAGCACAAATGTGCCAATAAGCGCAGGGCATAAAACCACCCGTATTCCCTCGGAGTTCATAACCCCGAGCGGAGGAGGCAGAATGCAAAGCACGCTTCCCCAGAAGCAGTGCTTAAAGTCACCGTGTGCAAATTGAATTTTAAATAAATTTCCCAAAGCGTCACCCGTGGTCCTGGCCACAGTGGCCACTCCCATGTGCTGCAAACGAGGTGCAGCGCAGCCACGCCCGCCCCCGCCGGTGGGATGGGACAGGGCAGGGCAGTTACCTGCCTCTCCCGCTCGTCAGAGGTGCTCCCAGTACATGCACGTTTGGGGGCGATTGTCAAAACAACCCAGTACATTCGCCTCCGGGGTTTCCCCTAATTGCCAGTAATCATCAGCTTCCAAAAAGTCGCTTGTCTGCACCTCACTCTCTGTCAAAGAGGGAGATGTTAATTGTGTTATCGCCTTGCCAACACCCTCTGAAACGCTGCAGCGATCATTAGCAGCCCACCGTGGAGCCAATCAGAGCCGGCCCAAATTTGGAACCAGCCAGTGGAATGCTTCCCAAGCCCACGTGTGTGCAAACACGGAGGACACCGGGCAGCTGGCACAGCCGGGGCTGGAGGAGCTCAAAGCCATACCTGCCCCGTCCAATGGGGTCAAGGCAGCATCCCCGTCACGTGCCCAGCTGGGTGGACGCTGAGATCTGACGCGCTCTTGTGCACGCACATGTGCACACACAGGTGCACGCGCACACATGTACACATGCACGCACGCACATGTACACACACAGGTGCACGCACACACATGCACGCACGCACGCACGCACACGTGCACACACAGGTGCACATACACACATGCGCACACACGTGCACACACAGGTGTACGCACGCACGCGTGCACATACACTCATGCACACACACGTGCACACACAGGTGCACACACACATACATGCATGCACGCATGCATCCACGCACAAATGCACGTACACACGTGCACACACAGGTGCACATGCACACATGCACGCACGCATGCACACGCACACACGTGCACACACAGGTGTACGCACGCACGCGTGCACATACACCCATGCACACACACGTGCACGCGCACACACGCACGCACACGTACACATGTACACACACAGGTGCACACACGTGCACACACAGGTGTACGCGCACACACACGCATGCATGCACGCACATGTGCACACACACACGTGCTTGCACATACAATCAAAGCAATGAAAAACTCTACTTCTGCCTCCCTGACCAAGCAGACAGTCCAGGAAGAAAACCGGCGCGAGGCCCAGTTAGCCGCCGCGTCCGATGGGGGTCTGCTCCGCACAGGCTGTGAGGTGCCTCTTCTGGATGATTAAGTGCTGGTGGTCATTTACGTCTTGTGTTCAGCTCAGACCAAGACCAGAAGTCCTCGCCCAGTTTACTTTCTTCAACGCACTACGGTGCGGTCCAGGCCGACGTAGACCCACATGTCAGAGCCCGCCCACAGCCCAGCCCCATCGGACAGAGGAGGCTCACGGCGGAGCGGCCAGTATCTTCCCGGGGTCAGGGGCGCTTTCAAAGAGGCTCCCCCATGGTCACGCTGTTCGCAGGAGAAACACACACAATGGGCACAGAAAATTCACTCCGATTTTAAATGTTCTCATCTGCCAGAGAGGAAGCTTTGTAAACACCACCTCCTGCTTGGGAAGCAAGGCTGTCACCTCCCCCACGCTCCCTGGGGACAGTTCTCTGTGGAGGACTTCCTCCCCCGGGAAATCACCTCAAGGTAAAGCCAGAGGTCACCAGTGTCACAGCACATCCCTCACAACTTCACCGCGAATGTTGAAAACTTGGAAACAACTCCAAGTTCTCCAAGAAGAAAATGGTTAAATGTACATTATGTCCATAAAATGCAGTTTTGTGAATTCTTAAAATAAAATAAAAAAAAATTGTGAAAACCATTAAGGACACGGAAAGTGTTCACAATATCTTAGGAGGGAAAAAAGCAGGACATAAAATCTATGTATAGCAGAATCCCAACGTTGAGAAAAATAATAATACATCTCACGGCCCCTGAGCCTGTAATGAAATGCATAAAAAATTCAACATTGCTCATCTCTGGGTAGGAGGATTACAGGCAGTTTTTATTTTCTTCTTGAAAGGTCCCCGTATTTTCTAATGTTCAAAAACAAGCCAGCGCTTCTCTGTTCACAAAGCATTGTTTCCTGCGCGTGCTGACCCCGCCCACAGCACGTGCTGCCGGCATGACCGACAGCCCCCAGGTCCCCCGCCTCCGGCCACTTCTCCTGCAGGCTGGCCCCGTGCAGGCCAGGAATCGGCCAGCCCCCCGGGCTCCTCACCAGCGGAGCAGGGGCCCAGGTCCCCCAGGCTGACCTCCATGCTCCTACCGAGTGTGGACGAGGCACTTCCCTGCGGGGCACCCAGCTCTCACACAGAGCGCCCCGAGGACCCTCAGCATCCGTGGGGCTGCCCTCGCCCTCCTGCGTGGTGTCCCCGTGGAGGGTAGCGGTCTGCCCCACCCAGCATCCAGAAGAGGCTGGTGACAGGCGCCCATTCTGTTGGGCACACACTTAACCCTTTAACCACCGGCTTCATTCGGGGTCAGAACTCGCACTGGAGGCAGCTTCTCAGGGACCTGCCCCCTGAGAAATGGAGGGGACACGTAGAGGAGGAAGTAAGAGGGGTGCCCCATTGTCCTGGGTCCTTCTAGAAAACTGGGCACAGAGCACTTGGTGTGTGCACACGGTTAACTTAGAGGAGTTGCTGATTTGCGCTTGTCATGGGACACAGGGGTGACTGCCCGCTGTCCATCTGCGGTTTGGAAAGGGAGGCTGGGGTCTGCGGCCCCTTGGGTGGGGGCTCAGCGCCTCTGAAAGCCCCGGTGGCCTGACCATGTCACCAAATGACTGTAACTGCAAAGGCGGCAGAGGAGCGGCCGCCTGCTCCGGCTGCTTCTAGCTCCACCTCACGGCCCTGACCTTGGTCCCTGCCCGCTGAGAACGGGAGAACGGGCACGATCTCCGCCGGGAGGCACCATGCCTTCTTCTTGGGAACACAATTAAGGCAAAAATTAGCAGCCAATGGTCTTCAGTACTTGACCCAGCCCCAAATTCATGGTTGCTGAGATTTGTTGCTTCGGAGACCCAGAAAACAGCCGTCAATTGTGTCCCACTCCCTGTCACTCAGCCTCCAACCTGGGACGAAGATAAGGAACTGTTCGCTGTCTTGCGTTGTCCACTGGAGCCCCTCCAGCCATGGCCACTGCCCGCTCCCGAACCTGGCACAGAGGGGACCGCTCCTGGTCGGCAGGGGCACAAGTCCCCAAGCCGCCGGGCGGGGATGTGTCCCGGGCGGGGATGTGTCCCGGGTGGAAAGGCGCGGGCCCTACCCTGCACGCTGATCACCGCCAGGGCACCGAGCTCATCTTCCAGCAAAGCCCACGAGAATCCTCTGAACGTTTCCCTTCACACCGGCCAGTGCTGCCGCTCCGGTCACATCCAACAGATTTACAATCCACTCCCTCGTGGGGACAAACACCCTGCCGCCTGCTCAAGGGACACGCAAGGGTAGTTAGTTCCAAAGATAACAGCCACAAGCCCCCACCTCTCCGCTCAGCACTGCGGGGTCAGCTCAGCACTGCGGGGTCAGCGCCCCCGCGGAAGTGAGATTTGCTGCTCACACAGCTTTCAGTCCTGATCCAGAAATAACAGTGGCCGGGCCGCCCAGGACCCGCCCAAGCCCCGCCCCTGCTCTCTAACCCCCCAGGACCCGCCCAGGACCCGCCCCTGCCCCGCCTAGGCTCCCCATTGCAGGACCCGCCCACCCCCCCAAGACCCTCCCCGACCCGCCCCAGGGCCCGCCCCAGGGCCCGCCCCAGGACCCGCCCACCCCAGGTCCCACCCTATTACAGGCCCCATGTCCACCCAGGCCCCGCCCCTGCCCCTCTAACCCCACCCCCGCCAGGACCCGCCCCTGCCCCTCTAACCTCAGGCCCCGCCCCTGGCCCCGCCCCCACCCAGGTCCCGCCCTCGCCCACTCCAGTGGTCAGTCCAGCCCCTCTCTAGGTAGGGGCCGGGGCAGCTGAAGGCAGCGCGGTGTGTGCGTATCCAGAGGAAGACGGGCCCTTCCTGCCAGTCCTCCCGGGGGCCGGGCTCGGCCTTCGCCACTCAGGCACGATGCAAAGCGGCAGGACCAGGCTTCCTTCGTGCTGGTGGGTGCAGTGTGCACGCTTCCAGCGACCTCTCCGCACCCTCTGTCCAGGCCCACAGCCCCCATCAGACCCGCAGCGCCCAAGCGCTCCTAACTGGGGCCTGCGACCCCGACCATCACCTTCCGAGCTGGTCAGAAACAGTGAGAGCTGGGGTGTGGGCTCCGTCCCTACAGGAGGTGGCAGCTGGCCTGACGCATTCGCACCCAGAACCCGGAGCGTGCCAGACGCAAGGCGAGCACACAGGCAGCACGTGCGGACAAAGGCGATGGGTGCAGACGGCAAACGGCCTGGAAAGGACAACCCGTGAGGACAGGCAGGACGGGCGTGGACAAGAGCAGCATGTCGCTTCAGTGTCCTGGCTCAGCTGGAAGTCAGCTGCCGCCCGTACGGGCCGCGGCGTAGCACCGCGCTGGCATTAAATGTCTGCAAGTGTACCAAGTGCTCTGTGTCACGTGTCAGTACTGTATCGTCGTCACATGCCAGCGGATGACATGTATCGCGTGGTGTACACGTAAATAATAAAGTCACAGTAAATGTGCATGGAAGCGTAGCCCAGTGCCGACCGGCACTGTGAGCTGCCAACTCAGTGGGCGGAGCTGCGGGAAGCAACCATCCGCACGGGACATTGAGGACGGCCGGCACAACACAGGCTCACTGAGGAGGGCTGAGGAGGGACGACAGGGACCCGCCCCTGCCCCGAGGCCCGGTGGCCTGTGCCCTCTGGACATGTCTCTGCTGCTGTATTCTGACACTGACCATGAAAGACCAGAGAAAAGGCAGGTACCACCGGCCTCTGGCAGCGTCCCCTCTGGAGCCCGCGGGGCCCCTCCTGGGGACCGGGCCGGGGTGGGGCCGGATCCCAGAGCAGGTCCTGGGCAGCGCTGAGGTGGGCGTTGAGAGCCTGCTGGCTGTGGAAGGTGCCGGAGAGAAGCCCAGGCTCCCGTGGAACGTCGCTCAGCTTCACTGCGAGGCCTCCGAGACACGCAGATCCGTGTCACTCGCTCCGGCTCTCCTGCACACAAGCTGCTCCCGGTTTAAGAATCTGGGTAACCGGACGCAGCTCGGCTACCGGGGGCGGGGGGGGGCTGGAGGCAGCAGCTCCGGCACGACAGCTCCTACTGGACGGCACGCAGGACCTGCTGCCCGGCCCCAAACAGCCCGTTCCCACGCCCCCTGCTTCAGCCTGGGACCTGTTTCCTCGTGTTTTCCTCGCCGGGAAATGCGCTTCTCCTGCAGCGATGAGCCAGCCCCTGCTGCAAACTCCCGAGCTGTTTCCCTCGACAGAGAGCTGCCTTCGTGCTCACGACGTTCTTTCCCTTCACAGCAGCTAAAATGGCACAGGGGACGCCACAGCGCGGGGGCTGGCGACTGTCGGCATGGGCCGAGGCTTCGACGCTCTCCCAGTGAGACGGCCCGACGTCATGCAGCCCTGTCCCCTTCCCCCTGCGGTCACAGTGACCTCAGACCGCTGCTGACCTGACTCGCAGAGCAGCAACAAAACACATTGGCGTCTCCAGCTGGAGGCATTGGGTCCAAACGGGGTACGTGCGGGTCACGATGACAGTGATTGTAGTACGTGCCAAAGCTGTGATTTAATGCACTTCGGACAGTGTGTCCCCACACGTCATCGTTCGGCATTGGGATCTGAACAGGGAGAAGCCAGATTTTAGCCCGAACACCTGACTTCTCAGCAGAGCCAGGAAAGCGAGGGGTGGGGGGGACAGCAGAGGTGTCCTCTGCCTGACGTCCCAGGTCCGCTGGGCTGGGCCTTATCCCCTTGGGGACACACAGATCTATGTCACTCAGTGGGTCCTGCTCTCTGAGACACCAAGTGTTCCCATTGCGTAGCAGGAAACCAATACACGTTTGTTGATTGAATGAATAAAAAGAATAAAAATGGCCAAAATTTGGGGGTTGGGGAATTAGAAAGTCAACAAATGTAAAAGGGTAGAGAAGGTTTTCTCCAAGTGAAGGCAATGAGCAATGTGTTTTGCAGATTGCCCCTCAATTCCACATCAGTGGTTTCCAAAACTTTTATAAGATTTTTAAATTTCTTGGACATGTACAGAGTAGCAAAACAATCAACAAAATTGAAAAATCTTTTTTTAGAGGCGGGGAGGTGGATACACACAGACGGACTGGAGAAGGTGCCAAACAGCTGATTCCCAAAGGCCCTGAATTGAAGTTTCCAAGGCAATGTCTCCCAGACATCAAGGCCTAGAAGCTTCCATGCCATTTACGTGGTTTCAGAGGAAAGAGAAACTTGGAGATGCTCCCATTTCATTGTTCAAAGCAGCACCATCAATCTCATTTACGAGTACAGATGTAAACAACCCCCATAAAATATCGCCATCAAGTCCAACACGACCAAGAAGGTTTCCTGCCAAAATGCAAAGATGCCTCAACCTTAGAAACATCCTCTAACTGTAATTCATCTCCGAAAAGTCAAAGAAGAAAAGCCATGTGCTCCTCTCGTTGGGCGCTGAAAGAGCCCGGGATGAATCCACTCTCTTCCTGATGAAAACCCAATAAATTTGGAATAGGAGTGTCTGGTCTGAAAACACGACCAAGTGTCTCCCATGCACCACAAACGACATCCCACGTGACGGTGCAACCCGCATCACGCGTGTTCCGTCAGCCAGGGGACAAGGGTCCTCACAGTCTCCTCTGACCATGTTTGGTCTCTTCTAGGCAAGACAGTGAGACAAAGACAAAAAAAAAAAAAAAAGCAAAATTTATGATTATTGGAAAGGTATGGGCAAATTTTTCAGTATTTCTCAACATGTTAACTTGGCAAACCCAAGAGATTCAACTGAAAATAAAAGTTAGAATCACTAAGAGAGTCCATTCGGGTGGCCAGTTTCAGAATGAATATGTAATTAAAACTACACACTTTCCTATGTATCCACATGACAGGGGCAAACTCACCAAAATTAATAATACAAAATAATACCCACAGTAGTAACTGAAAAATCTGAATACATCGGAATAAAGTAAACAACAAATGTGAAGGGTGTCTCCTAGTAAAACAAAGAATTTTGGATAAATGGAGAGCTGTATCATGTTCTCATGATGTAAAGATATCACTTTTTAAACTGATTTATAAATGTAATGCAATGTCAATCAAAATCCGCATAAAAGGGCTCATAGAATTTTTTTTTAATTCATTTTTATTGTTAGACTTATTGGGGTGACATCTGTTAGCAAGGATTACATAGGTTTCAGGCATATAATTCTACAGTGCATTAGGAATTATAAGGGATTTATCCTAGCAGATATTAAAATGAATTATACAATAGGTGGGGAAATTATCATACGATAAGTTGACGATGCATGTGGGATTGTATGCCTGAAACCTGTGTAATCCTAGCTAACAGATGTCACCCCAATAAGTCTATCAATAAAAATGAATTTAAAAAAGAATTATAAAACTACGGTATTAAAACAGTGAGAAATCGGCCCACAAAAAGACAGGTGCGGGAGGACAGGAACAAGAAACGTATCGAAGAATAAATAAAATGACCAGTGACTCTCCAGGAAAGATATGTGGCCCATTAGTTACAAAAGGGACGTACGTGAGCACCGAGGGACGCACGTGAGCACCGAGGGACGCATGTGAGCACCGAGGGACGCACCTGAGCACCGAGAGACGTACCTGAGCACCGAGGGACGCACGTGAGCACCGAGAGACGCACGTGAGCACCGAGGGACGCACCTGAGCACCGAGGGACGCACCTGAGCACCGAGGGACGCACGTGAGCACCGAGGGACGCACGTGAGCACCGAGGGGCGCACGTGAGCACCGAGGGACGTACGTGAGCACCGAGGGACGTACGTGAGCACCGAGGAGCGTACGTGAGCACCGAGGAGCGAACGTGAGCACCGAGGAGCGTACGTGAGCACCGAGGGACGTACCTGAGCACCGAGGAGCGCACGTGAGCACCGAGGGACGCACGTGAACACGGAGGAGCGTACGTGAGCCCGAGGGACGCAAGTGAGCCCGAGGGATACACGTGAACACGGAGGGACGCACATGAGCACCGAGGGACGTACCTGAGCACAGAGGAGCGCACGTGAGCACCGAGGGGCGCACGTGAGCACCGAGGGGCGCACGTGAGCACCGAGGGACGCGCCTGAGCACCGAGGGACGCACGTGAGCACGGAGGAGCGCAGGTGAGCACCGAGGGACGCACGTGAGCCCGAGGGACGCACGTGAGCCCGAGGGACGCACGTGAGCACCGAGGGACGCACGTGAGCCCAAGGGACGCACCTGAGCACCGAGGGGCGTACGTGAGCACCGAGGGACGCACGTGAACACGGAGGAGCGTACGTGAGCCCGAGGGACGCATGTGAGCCCGAGGGACGCACGTGAACACGGAGGGACTCACGTGAGCACCGAGGGACGCACGTGAGCCCGAGGGACGCACGTGAGCCCGAGGGACGCACGTGAGCACAGAGGGACGTACCTGAGCACCGAGGAGCACACGTGAGCACCGAGGGACGCACGTGAGCACGGAGGAGCGCACGTGAGCACCGAGGGACGCGCCTGAGCACCGAGGGGCGTACGTGAGCACCGAGGGACGCGCCTGAGCACCGAGGGACGCGCCTGAGCACCGAGGGACGCACGTGAGCCCGAGGGACGCACGTGAGTCCGAGGGACGCACGTGAGCACCGAGGGACGCACGTGAGCACCGAGGGACACACCTGAGCACCCAGGGATGCACCTGAGCACCAAGGGGCGTACGTGAGCACGGAGGAGCGTATGTGAGCACCGAGGGACGTACCTGAGCACCGAGGAGCGCACGTGAGCACGGAGGAGCGTACCTGAGCACCGAGGGACGCACATGAGCACGGAGGAGCGTACCTGAGCACTGAGGGACGCACGTGAGCACCGAGGGACGCACGTGAGCACCGAGGGACGCACGTGAACACGGAGGAGCGTACGTGAGCCCGAGGGACGCACGTGAGCCCGAGGGACTCACGTGAACACGGAGGGACGCACGTGAGCACCGAGGGACGCACGTGAGCACCGAGGGACGCACGTGAGCACCGAGGGACGCACGTGAACACGGAGGAGCGTACGTGAGCCCGAGGGACGCACGTGAGCCCGAGGGACGCACGTGAGCCCGAGGGACGCACGTGAGCACCGAGGAGCACACGTGAACACGGAGGAGCGTACGTGAGCCCGAGGGATGCACGTGAACACGGAGGGACCCGCTCTGGCCGCAGGCGGCGGGGACGGGGGAGGGCTCTGAGCAGCACGCCGCAGGAGCAGTGGGAGCAGCCTGCTCGCCACACGCTCTGAACACGAGGACACACCTGCAGCCGTTTAGGACAGCAATTCGAACACAAGTAGGAAACACTTCAAAAGTGACTGCTTTGCCTCAGGAATTTCACCTTTGAAATGGGAAGCCAGGCCGCAGTGACGTCACGGGAGGCTGGGCGCCCTGCGCATTGCGCTGCTCAGGGGGCTGGGCAGCAGGGCCGGGCGAGCCCAGCGGGTGCCACGCGCACAGGGGCCCGGGCTGCTGGAGAAGACGGCCAGCGGCGGACGCAGGCTCGGGAGGCCGGGCCACCTGCTCGCCTGCAGTCTCTGTGGTCAGCCACTGCCCCTCCGAACTCCGACCTCTCTCCCCTGTGACCGCAGAGGGCACCCACATGGGGGCAGGGAGGGCTCCACGGCGGGGGCTGCAGGCCGCGGGCCAGCCTCGGGGCCGTGGGGACAAGGGTCCTCATCGTCCCAGAGCGGAGCAGGACGCGGTGCGGTGGGCAGAGGGAAGGCCGGGGTGTCCCGCACCACGTGAGGAGGCTGGGGGCCGGCTGCCCGGAGGCGGGCTGCCCAGGTGATGCCTTCCGGGTGCACATGGGCCTTTTTCTGGCTGGTCCTTAACCGGAAGCAGGGGCAAAAATTAGGTCCACTGTCAGTTAGGCATCAGTGCTGACCGTGTGGGGCCCGCCGTTCCAGGTCGTCGTCTGGCTTCCTGGGCAGACTGGGGGCAGAGTTCAGTGGTCATGTATGGCCCAGTGGTCTGCACGGTCAGTCTCTCCTAAACCTGAGAAAAGCGCTGAGTGTTGGAAATGCCATGCAGGACACGGAATGCCATCGCGTGCCCCTGGGGGACAACGGTCCACTGGAAAAGACGCCCACTCCTCTGCAACCTCCTGGTCACCGGTCCCCGCTGTACGGTACCAGGGGGCACACTGTCCTCCAGACAAAGGCCACCACCTGTCACCAGGGCCTGCGGACCGCCCAGTGCTCCCCTCCCTCCCGGCCCCCCATTCGCGGCTCTCGGGGCAGCACTGGCCGGTGGGAACCAACCAGCCGACGTGGGCAGAGAGCGGATGCGCAGTCCGTGAGCGTCTCGGGCGCCGTGGGCCAGCATCTCCAAAACGTCCGTGAGGAGGCTCTCCCGCCCCCAGACGTCTTCAATTGGTCTTGGTTTTGAGTCACACACAGGGACACCGCCAACCCGCACTGTCGTACACACTGACCGCTCCCCGGACCTGAGCTCAGATCACTCCAGAGACACAGTGTGCGCTGGTCTCCCTCCCGAGTAAGTCCCGGCCCCTCTGGGCCCGGAGCGAACACAACCGCGGACACAGTGTAGCCTCGTGTGGCCACAATGAAGAAACACGGTGACCCGCCTGGAACCGCTCATCCTGGGGGGTCCCTGCAGTTCATGTGTGTTTAAAAGCTAAAACGGAGTGCGGCGTGCAGGGCGTTGCCCTCGTGACCCGTAGTGCACGCGCGATTCGGGGGTCTCACGTGTCCTTACGGCAGAGATTCATTATTCTCCGTTGTTACATCTTTGAAAGCTGAAAGAGATCAGGAAAACACTAAAACCTTACAGCGGTGGCACAATTTAGTCCTTTCATCTCAGTGTGACTTTGTACCGAGGTTCACCAGCCACAGAAACATTTGCCATCAGCCACGCCCGCCCCGAACACCGTTCAGGGGACACTGGATGTAAAACTCTCGCTGCAGCCCCACTGTGCCCTGTCAGCCCTGAGGGCCAGGCTAGCCAGTGGTCAGGGCGGGGGCACGTGGGTGGCCCACCGAGCTGGACACTTAAAGACCCATCTCTGGGCACGGCGGCCACAAGGCACCTGGAGCCCACCTCTCGTTCGCAGAGCTTGGTGGTCAGCATCCTGGGGTTCAGGGGGGCGGAGCCCTGGCAGGCGTGTCAGGGCACCATGCACTTTGTCCCCGGTGACTTCTCTCTAATGACAACCAAAGTGACCAAAGGGGCCTTGGTGGGACAGAGCCGACAGGCGCAGAGCAGGGCCCACCCACCGCCCAGCAGCCACCAGAAGCCACTCCTGCATGTGGCCCTCGGTCTGAGGACGATGAAAATTAAATGAAAACCTGGTACGATGACACCGAAAGCACAGTCAACGAGGTTCCGGAAAGGGCGAACCGGACCTGCTCCAACCGGAGAGTGTCCACTGCAGACGGCCACCAGCGCACGCCCTGGCCCATCATCGCTCACTCGTGTGACCTGATTGTGAAGTGTCCCCACGAACGGGATTCACCGTCCCACAACTAACGTTTGGCATTTTTTACTTTACGTCTCTTTTCACCGTTACTGATTATTTTTCACGCACCCCTGAATGGCCCAGCATGTGCCCCGGGGCTGGTATGCACACCACAGCTTGGGAACCAGCGTTCTAGAAGATTCTGAGGACTCTCAGTGAAAACTAAAGGGGCCAGTTTCCCTGTAGAGCCCACCGTACCCCAGAGAAGGCACATCGGGGACTTGTGCATGAAGTGCAGCCCCCAACCTATCTCAGCAGTGAGTCACCCAGGGCCACGCTGGAGGAAGCCTCCCTTTGACATGGAAAAGAAAGGGGGGACACTCACGGCATGAGCAAGGAGGGGGGTGCAGTCGGTGTGCAAGGAGGGGGGACAGTCATGGTGTGAGCAAGGAGGGGGGTGCGCAGTGAGTTCGTCTCACTAGTGACAATGGCATTCACTCACTCAGTGTCACGAGGATTACTGGGCACCCACTGCCTATGGGTAACGTAGGCCGGACAGGCACCCCAGAAAACACAGGAGGATCCCCAGACTGCAGGCCACTGCCCCACCCACCCTCGTACCCTGCCCCCTCGCGAGGCCACAGCGCCATCAGCCCTGGATGCGGAGCGGCACGTGGGCACCGGCGGCGCGCCCTCGGGCTCCGGCTCCAACAGCAGCATCACGTCGGGGCCGCCCGCCTCTGCTCAGGTGACACTGCTGCCTGGGTGCTTCCTCCACGCAGCCTGTCTCTCAAGCTACAGGGCCAGCAACACGGGGACAGGACCCTTGTCTGTCCGGTTAACCGCAAAAAGCGTGAGCTCGGACGACCGGAGGGGTCGGGGCGCTGACCACTCGGACGGGTGGGGACCCAGAGGGGGAGGAAACCGATCCACGGGGAGGGGTCCCCGAGGCGGGAGCAGCCTCGAGTGGGCGGGGCAGGATGGAGGGGGCGGGGCAGATGGAGGGGGCGGGGCGGGAGGCGGCTGTGGGAGCCCCGCCCCTCGGGACCCGACCCGCCCCTCGGGACCTGCCCCGCCCCTCGGGACCCGCCCACCAAGGCCCTGCAGGCCTCCCGCGGACCCAGCAAGCCGGCTAACGAGTATCTTCAACGGATCGTCCGAGGAGAAAAGCCGGATGACCTTGGGGAGGCCGTGACTTCTGAGACGCCACCAAGGGCCCGGCTGGCGAATGCGACCCCCGACAAGCTGAACGTCCCTGCTCTGTGAGCAAGTGTCACGAGGACGAGAGGACAAGCCTCAGGCGGGGAGAAAACATTTGCAAAAGACACATCTCGTGAAGGATCGTCACCCAAAATACACGAAGGACGCTTTCACGGTCAAAAAATAAGGAAAAGTGCACCGAGAGGCGGCTTCGGCCGGGATGGCCGAGCAGGTGAACACTGACCACATCGGTCACAACGGAACCACACGACGGTCGTCCCTGAGAACCGCCCGAAGCCGGTGTAAGCCCCACGCCCAGGGACACACAGAGGAAGCCACCCCGACACCACCAGGAGGGGCGGAGACGCCCCCTGGGGAGCGAGGGGCCCCAGCGCCCCCCGGCCACCCAGCTCAGGGTTCCTGGGAGGGGAGAGAAGTCCCCGTCACTTCTGGGGTGGCGTGTGAGTGACAGCTGTCCTACACGTCCCTCTTAAAGGGCCCGTGCACAGACGTACCCACCGAGGGCCACCACTGGGGCAGCGGCTTGAAAGGGGCCAGGGACGCACGGGGAGGAACTGGGCCTCTGGCTTCAGGGCGAGGATGAGAGGGCAGCTTTCCTCTGGGACAGAAGTGCTGGCAGCAGCCACCGCGTCCCTGCTGAGCCCTCCCCGTCCTGTCTGAGTCCTTTGTCCCTCCCTGGTGACTCCCTGAGGCTCTGCCCCGCCCCGCCGGCGGGCCCACCAGCTTCTCCCAGTGGCTTCCCACACGAACGGCCTGTTTGGCTCGCGCTGCAGACTTCCCCAAAACCTCTCAAAGGCTCACACGCCCCGAACAAGCAGCATCTGGGCCTGGTGTCCCCATACCTGTGGCTGAGCAGCCCCACGCCCAGCGCTGGCGGCAGCTGGCCTCAGTTCGCAGCTTGGCCTCTCCCTGACACCTCCAAGCCCTGCACGAGGGACAACCATCTGCACTTTGGAGCCCCAGGCCCAGCTGATGGGAGAGCTGGGGGACACACGCAGGGTGCCCCGGCCCAAACCGTCCCGACTGTAAACCTGACCTTCGCACCACAGGCACTAGCCAACACCTTCAGAGCGTGTGTCATTTCTTCCCTCAAGAGGGTTGCAGACACAGAAGAAATAAATCAAAAGCACTTATTCGCATCAAACAATAATAGCAGCTACTAATCTACCCCGTGAGAGTAAAAGATTATTTCCATTCTCTTAATAAGGAAATTTTATCACTAATATTCATGGATGCTAATTACAAGTCAGGCACGTACTAAGGACTTATCACGATCACGACTGGTGGTCGGTTCCACTCACGTTCATCGTTCTAATGAGGACACAGGACCAGACAGGTTAAGACGTTTGCTGGAAGTCACACAGCTTGTAGGTGATAGAGCCCCGACCTGAACCCACACTGAGAGACATGAACGTCAGAGAGTGCAGACGATTTCTGGGTGACGTAGCTGCCACACCGGGGCCCCACCTGAGCTCCAGGCCCTCGGACTTTCAGCCTCATGGCCCAGTGTGGTGCCCTTGGTGCATCCTGGACTCAGATGACCTGTGGGTCATGGTGACAGCCACCGTGCTGCGGCCAAAAGGCAGGATGGAGCCACCAGCCTCGGGCCAGCAACACTCTCCCGTGGGAAGTGCACTGTGGACCTGAAGTCCAGCGCTGCGCCCCTGGGACCCCCACACCCAGAATCCTGGGTCACGTACTCTATGCACCTCGAGCCCAGGCCAGCCCCACCCCGCAAATGCAACCAGCCCCCCCACCCCTACCTCCGGTTCCAGGACCAGGGCGCCACGGCCACCAGCTCCATCGCTCACCCGCCACGTGTACCACTGGACGTGAGTCACGTCCGTCTGTCAAGGCTGCACTGTCTTGTTTTAGAAAGAGCACAGATTATTATTATTCTAAGGATAGAAAAAGTTGTCTGGGTTTTTGGGGGGCTTTGTTTTATTTTGGGGGGGTGTTGTTTTTTTTGTTGTTTTTTTGTTGTTTTTTTTTTTTTTGGCTGAGAAGGTGGCTGAGTTTTTCAATATATTCATGCAAACGAGATATTCCATCTCATGGATTTTATCCCAGTTCTGTCTATGCACATTTTAAATAAATTAAGATGAAATAAATCCACTTTATTATATTACCCAGTGCCATCTCCATGAAATAATGCCCGTATTTGTATTTCCTCAGGAATGTTGACGTGGCTAAAAATGTTGCAGAAAGTGTAATCTTCGAGGATTGTGCCTGCCAGAAAAAAAATAAATCTGGGCCTTTGTTTAGAGCCTGGAGTGGCAGCACTTCTGATGGAAATGGCTCCAAATATTCGTCCCCAAAACATGGACGAGGCAGTAAAGCACGGAGAGCTGATCATCCTCAGCGCGGAAACAACGTGGGCGCCTCCTTTTGTTTTCTCACGTCTGCTCTCTCCCTCCCAGGACCCCCCACACACGGACAAACCGCCCAGGCTCCCCTCCTCCAGGGAGGACAAACCAGGGGTAGCAGTGACCAGCCCCCCTGAGCTCCCCCACCCCCGTGCGGCAGTCGCGGACACGGGGCCCACCTGGCCCTCACCCCGCACCGGCGCTGACCACAGACACGGCCACGTCTCCACCGCCGCCTTCCTCGCCAGAGGGGGCCGTGTGGACCCCGAGAGGCTCGGCGCCTTGCGTGGCACCTCGTCTCCTCTGAAAGGCAGACGGACAGGCAGCGCTGACACCTGTCACATCGGCGCTGCTGAGAAGCCAGTTTCTGAAGCCAGCTGGCACTCAGGAACAGGAAGAGCTCGTATCTGTCCAGAGATAAATGGGGACCGCAGACAGCAGACGAGGCTGAGTGATGGTCCAACCTGCCCGCATGAGAGCCATGCCACGTCCCGGGCTCTGGCTTCCTGCACCCCGAGTGTGAGGAGGCGCAGAAGCAGGGAGGCAGCCACTGCTGGGACTGGGAACCCCAGCCGCCTCCGCGCTCCTGCACCCCCACAGCCCGTCCCCGCCACTCCTGACAGGCGTCACTCACTCTCCGCCTGGCATTGCACTCGGCGCGTGTCAGTGGGTGGACAGACAAGCGACAAGTCAATTGAATCCAGCCCCACTGCTTCTAAGCACCCCCCGGGCGCAGGAAACAGGAGCAATCGCTGGCCGAGCACGCAGCGGGCAGGGGCCCCGTGTGACCCCTGTGATGACCCCTTGAGACCAGAACGAGCGTCCCAACGCGCCCGAGAACGCAGCTGTGACGGTGCCCCGGGGTCCGACCCTGCGCTTGCTGGCAAATGTGAGGGGCCTCGTCAGAGCAGCCTGCCAGGTTCCCCAGCAAGACCCCCAACCCGGTGACGTGCAGCAGCCTCCCTGTCGGTGGCCTGTCCCTCGTCCCCCGGGCTCTCACTTGTCAGGGTCACCAGCAGCTGGATAGGCATCTAAGCTTGCAGCAAGGGGGTCCCTTTCAGGGGCAGGCACCGAACCGTCACTGATGAGAGGAAGTGCCTGTAGACCCCCCACCCCGACCTGGCGACACCCTGATGAGCCGCAGCCCTTTCCCGGGTCAACCTGGGGCAGGTGCAGTGAGCCTGGCAGCAAACCCCAAACCTCGGGCAACAAGAGCCACGTGCTGTCCCCCGCCCGCCGTCGGCGTCCATAAGGCACAGCCTGACAGGCTACCTTGGACGAAATGTGGGCACAACAAACACATAAACTACGCCAAAGGCTCTGGAGCTGATGTACGGCTGCATTTAATAAACTTTGTTTGCATATTTTTTATCATGCTAATGAATACAATTACTTTAATTTATGTCATCAAGCTACGGTTCTGTTCTGACCTATACGTCACGTAAATGTGTGGCGTTAGCATTTTGCACACACCGGCACTTTGAAGGCGGTGGGAACCTGGAGCGGCCGCCCTGCTCGGATGCGCTGGTGTCGCAGCGTTGCGCAGCTGGGGTGGGGGGTGGGGGGGCCCGGCTCAGCACCCCGCGGCCCAGG
Source organism: Lyroderma lyra (assembly GCA_004026885.1). Lineage (NCBI taxonomy): Eukaryota > Metazoa > Chordata > Mammalia > Chiroptera > Megadermatidae > Lyroderma > Lyroderma lyra. Next base: position 20,241 of record PVJL010011175.1, read on the forward strand.
AGGCCTTCTCCAAAAAGCTCATGTTCCCACTTCCCTGTGTCCCCCCACGAGGCCCCTGAGAACGTGCCCAGCACACGGTCATCAAACGTTTCAACCACGTTAATGCTCTTACTGGTCACGAAAGTGATGCGTGTTTATTTTGGAAAATAAACGCGGGCGTTACAAAGAGATTAGATTAAGATGATGAGTTAAACTTCTACTTTCAAAACACGTGGAAAAGATACATACATGCATATATCTCCTTCCAAACGCACTGGAAGCAGCAAGAGGTCTGCGTGGCAGAGCAGGGGGCGTGAGAGTTCCCTGGGATCTAAGAGGTGGTGGGATCTGACAGAGAAAAGCACGCACCGGACACGAGCCACAGCCACGGGCACGAGGGCACCGGGATGTGCAGGCGAGGTGGGGGGCGGGCGTGTGGACAGGCACTGGCCTGGAGGTGGGCATGTTCATACTTCCTCAAGAGGCACGGCAGTGCCCAGGTGACCAGAGCCCTCACTCAGCGGCATGGGCCAGCCCTTCCCCCCACATACAGAAAACATGGAGGCAAGGTGCAGGAAAAGATCAGAAATTAGCTGAGGCACCAGGCCTGATGTCTCAGAGACACCCCAACCACAGGCCCTGGCAACATGCAGCCCCTGACCAGAAAGCCATCTCCTTCCTCACAGGGCCTGAGATTTCCCCTCACTGAGACAGCATGAGGCCAGAGGGCCACTGACAAAAGGACTCTTGTCACAACAGTCACGTGCCCCCACACACCACCCACCCTGGGAAGCGCTCTTGCCTCTGGGGAAGGTCCTTTCCCACAAGGTTTACCAGATGGCCCCACCTGGCAAAGCTTCCTCCCCTTCAAACAGCAGCAGTGGGAGCCCCCGTGGGAGGAGCTACCACCATGTGGGCCCTGACAAGGAGACTGTCATTGTAACTGCAGCCCATGAAAGTAAGCACAACCTGCGTGCCAAACCTAAACAAGGAGCCCACTGCTAAAATTAACATTTAAATGGGATCCAGAGCCTCCTAACATGATAGCCAAAATGTTCAGGACACAATCAAAGGTCACCCACCATACCAAGAACCAGAATATTACAACCTGAATGAAGAACACCATCATCCGTCCATGCCAACACGGAGTGGAATCAGACACTGGAATTCACTGACAAGGGTCTTTAAGTAACTCAATAAGCAATTATACATTCCCTTGAAACAAATGAAAAATTAGAAAAATCTCAGTAAAGAAACATAACTTACTAAAAAGAACTAAATGGGAACAAGAGAACTGAAAAAGTCAGTAATAGAAGTTTTAAAATGGGTAAATAGACTCAATAGTGAATGGAGATCCCAGAGAAGAAAATCAATACATGTGAGGTCAGACCAATCTGAATAACAGGCAAAAAATAGATTTAAAAAATAAATAGAGATGTAGGAACCTGTGGACATGAGCAGAGATGCCAGATTTGTGTCACTGGAGTCCTAAAAGAGAGAAAGGGAGTGAGGCTAAAAGAATATTCCAAGAAACATGGCTGAAAACTTCCCAGATTTGGCAAAAATATAAACCCACAGATTCAAAAAGGTGAGCAAAACCTCAAATACAATAAATGCTCCCCCCCAAAAAATCCATGCTAAGACACATAATAGTTAAATTTCTGAAAACTAAAGACAAAGGAAAATATTAAAAGGAGCAAGAATTTTAAAAAAACAAACCAACACATTACCTAAGGAGAACACTAAATCAAATAACATTAGTTTACTTATCTAAAACCATAAAGGACAGAAGGGAGTGGCTGAAAGGGGAAAATTCTCGCTGTCAAGTGGGATTTCTATACCCAGCTAAAATGTCAGCTGGGAATGAGGGAGAAATAAGACATTCTCAAATAAACTAAAAGCACTTATCACTAGCGGACCTACACAGAAATGACTGAATTAAGTTCTTCAAATAGAAAGGAAACAATAAAAGGAATCTTGGAATGTCAGGCAGGAAACAGCACAACAGAAGGAGTAGAAATGTGGATAAATACAGGACACCATCTTCCTGCTCATGAGTTTTCTAAATCACATGTGAGGATTGACACAAATACTGTAACATCATTTGCTATTCAAGACAACATTTAAAAGCGGGGATATTTTTAAGAGAGAGAAACTAAATATAGTAAAATTTTCACATTTTACTCAAAACGGTGAAATGTTGATATTAATCGACCATGATAAGTCACATATCGATACTGTGATAGCCACAGTAACAACTAAGATTGATACAAAAATGATATACTCAAAAACACAGAGATACATGTACAATGAGTATCACTGTACACATATCTGTGTGACATCATAATTATTCCACCTGAGGAAGTTCTAGAAAATAAATCACTGAGTCAAAGAATGTATTCACTTTTAAGACGTTTAATACTTCCTCTAAAACTATATCTCAATTTATACTGAATAAAGTCATCTTTATCAAATTTCCTTCACCATTGATATTTTTTTCTAAATTGTTGCCAACCGATAAGTAAAAAATCTGCAGATCTTAGATTACTACTACGATTAAGCAATTTTAGTATGTATTTATTATCCACTTATATTTCTAATTTTGGCAATTGCCTCATTTTAACATTTTTCTACTTCCTATTCATCTGTAAAAGCTATTAATGGCATTATTCCTTTGATATGTATATTTTAAATAATTTTCACAACTTATTTACCCTTTATTGTAATTTCATATGTAATGTTATTTGAAAAACAATTTCTATTTTTAGGCCATCTAATTTATCAGTTTTTCCCGTGTTCTTGGCCTGTGGTGTCATGTGAAGAAGGCTGTCCTCACTGTTACACCAGCATTTACCTTTGTCCCAATTCATTTGTGGTTTCATTTTTGCAGTTGAACCTTCAATACATCTGGGACTATCTAGCTTTACACTAAGGCTTTACATTTATTTTTTCTAAATGATTTAATGGTTGTCCAAATGCCATTTCTATTTTCCCCACTGATTTTTTTTTTAACTAAATTCCATTTATCTTAATTCCACAAGGAATATTAGGTACATCCTCATTGTAAAAATCAAACAATCCTGACAAAGTTAGTAAAAATTCTCTTTGACCAAATGCTCATTTAGTCTCCAATTGTTTTCTCACATCAGAAGTAACTGTTACTATCAGTTTGATGAGCGGAAAAACCAAATTTTTTCCATAATAAAAATAACTAACACTTATGAGTATTTACTACACGCCAGGCAGGGCTCTAAGTGCTTGACCCGTGTTAATTTGTATGTTCTTCCCACCAGGTATAACTATTACCTCCGTTTTTCCACTTTACAAAAGAAGAGCTGAGATGGGATTGGGTAGGGGGCTTCTAGAAAGATACCCAGGGATGCCAAGGTGGCAGGGCAGGTGTTTGAACCCAGGGCATTTGTGGGCAGTGTTTGAGCCAGAGGCCAGGTCCATTGAGAAAATGGGTTTAGCTAGGCGACCTGTGTACTTGGAATCCAAAGTTCAAGAAGGGTCTTGCAAGGCTGCCCGGAACTTGGTGAACAAGGACGCTACTCAGGATGTTTCTGGCTGGCTGAGGAGAAGGAGGAAAGCAACATGGCCTGGGAGGCTGAGGAATCGTAAACAGGATGAAAGGATGGGGGTTGGCAACATTGTTTCGCAATTAAGAAGTGACACCTGTGTTGTCCTTGGGATATAAAATAAGCCCTGCAACCTGAAGGGTCTCTGTGTCTCCATCACAGCCCAGGGAACCACACGGTCCCAGCTTTGCTATCTGTTATGTCTGTGTGCGTCTGTGTGTTTTCTTAATTCCCTGTCACCTCCCCTCTGATTCCATTCTCCCCACGCGGGTCATGGGACAGGCTTTCAGGGTCACAATCAGCCAGAACATTGATTAGTCCTGCTGTCCCACAGTACATCCCAGTCCACATCAGTGAAAAGATACATGGCATTGTTTTCTTCTAAAAAGAGGGTTTGAGGGTGTGTTATCATACAATACACACGTACTGCAACCTGCTTTTCTCAACGTTGATATATTATGGTTGTCTTTCGATGCCAATTCATACAAATCAACTTCAATTATTTTAAAACTGCATAGAGCACAATTCCCCGTAGTTTGTTTAACTCTCCTATCAATGTATATTTTGGTTGTTTCCAATCTTTCATCACCAACAAAGCTGCAAATGGCATTTTTAACGCAATTCCCTGCATATTTTGTGACTGTTTCTCCTGGTTTTTCCTGGTTGTGTAGTATGTGCATTTTTAACTTCACCAGCACCTGTTGATACTGCCAATCGCCCTCCGGGATATCTGGACCCATTTGAAATATACTCAAGCGCAGTGTGGCAGACTCATTTCTGCATGTCTCCCCCACAGGTGATACCACATCGACTTTTATTCCAACATAATGGGTGAAAAAATGTTATCTCTTTGTGTATTGTTTTGGAGGTTCCTCCCTACTAGTAAAATTAAGTAACTTTTATATTTAATCTCCTTTTCAGTTGTTCTCTATGAATTGCTTGTGTGTATATTTTTATTATTTTCCTTTTGATTGAACGATCTTTTCCTCATTGATTTGTACATTTTTATATTTATTTTGGATATTAATTTTTTATCTATTACAATTGTTGCAAATATTTTCCTCCAGCATGTGGTTTTTTTCATTTGCTTGTGGTGCCCTTTGTCATCAGAAGACTTTAATTGCATCTGTACAAACCTATATTTTCCTTTGTAGATTATGTACTACATTCTCTTATTACATTTCTAGGGGTTTGGTTTGTTGTTATTGTTGTCATTGTTGGGGTTTTTTGTAACATTTAGCTCTTTAATACATCCAAAATTTGCTTTGGTGAATAATGGAATGTTAAAAATATAATTTCACTTTTTCCACATAGTACCTAATTTTTTTACACAACTTATCAAATAGTTCATTTTTCTCCCCACTAACATGAGATGCCAATTTTTTCACAAACCAATATTTCTACATAAAGGGGCCTGTTGCTGGACTTGTTCCATTGTTCTAGTTAAATCTTTAGCACTGATACCATTCTATTTTAATTAATATAGCTTTATAATACATCTCGATATTTAGTAAAGCAAGTTTACCTCTTGCTTTTTTCTACACTATCTTGGCTCTTCTTATGCACTTACTCTTTCATATAAATTTTATAATCAGCTTGACAATTTCCATTAAAAATGTTGTTGGACATTGAATTTATAGATTAATTTGGGGAAAATATATACCTTTACAATATTAAGCATTCTTACTCCCAAGTAAGCTATATATTGTTAGAAATCCTAACTTTGCTCTTGTTTTGAATGGAAGTATTTCTGATAATTTCACCTCACTACAGATTTGGGGTAGCTAGCTCTGCCATGATGATGAAAGTTTTCTTCTGTTTCTCATGCACAATAATATTGGGAGTGTTTATTCATCATAAAAGAATATTTTTTTAAAAATTACATTGCCTTCTGTTATGATTTTTATATCAAAGATATACTAGGCTTATAGAATTAGTTGAGTACCTTCCCAATTTATAATATAAGAATTATCTATTTCTTGAACATGTGGTAGAACTAAATAATAAAACCATCTGGGTTTGACATTCTCTATAAGAGTACGCCTTTGACTAGCTTTCTAATGTCTTCACTAGAAATCAGCATAAAGAGATATTCTACAACTTCTTGAGTTAATTTAATCATTTTTAATAAAATTATGCATTTCATCTACTTTTTTCAAAGTTATTAATATAAAGAAAGTACCTTATAAAATTTAATTCCCTCTGTAATTATACCCCTTATCTCATTCATGGTGTTATTTATTTACACTGTCTTTTTTCTTAATCAAATTTGAAGGTTTTATAGATTGATTCTAATGGCTTTGTTGTTCTTGTTTACTTTATTAATGTCTGTTTTTATCTTTATTACTTTCTTCTACTTTCTGGAGATGTTTTTGCTGTTGTTCTTTTTCTAGTATTCTGAATATTATGCTTGGTCCATTTGATTTCAATTTCCCTCATTTTCTAATGTATGCATTTAAGTCCATAAATTTTCCTCTGATTGCTGCTTTGGCTACATCTCACAGGTTTTAATATTTAATGCTCTATTGCTTATTTTTAAATAGTTCATGATTTCCACTTTTTATTTCCATATTAACACAAAACTTTTTATAAGTGTTTTATATTTATGAGTATAGTAATTTATTTCCTGTTTTCTTTAGGTGTTATTTTTCTCATTTGATCAGTGAATGAAACCTATAGATCTTAATGTTTTAGAATTTGCCGAAATGTCCTTTGCTGTCTAGTATATTAACAATTTCTGTAAGTGGTTTATGTAGGTTTGAAAAGAATGTGTATTGTAAGTTCATTTGTATCAGGTTATTCATTACATTAAATTCTGTGTTATTGTTTTTGTCTACTTGAAATAATTATTCTAAGTGTGAAATGTGTCCTACAATTACAGATTTGTCATTTTCTTTTTTTCTCTTTGTTTTGTTTTCTATTTTTCAATGGTACATTTTTAGGGATGCACAATTGTTGCAACATCTTGGTGGAATTTTTTAACAACATGAACTCCTCTGTACACTATTTAATGTGTCCCCCTGACTTAAAATGGCACCAAAATCATGCAACAACCCTGTAATGTTGTTAGACTTATTTCTTGACTCTCTGTTTCTCTCTTTTAATTTAACTTATTGTTTTGAAACCAGTATCACACCTTTGTCCATTGTGGCTTTGTAAGTTAGTTTGTTATCAGCTAGATAAAGATTTGGTTTCTCTAGTGTATTCATTCATCCATATACAAGGACTGTCCAGAAAAATCCAGTCATTGTCAATATAATGTTGTCATATTACATAGCTAGATGCTCATACTTTAGATTTACTTTGTAAAATTTATCAAACATCTAATTTAAAATTCTTTTCTAAAACAGAATTATTTAAAAATCAATTTGAGGAGATCTTTGTATTCTTAAGTCTTTTTACATAAGCCTCAGAAAAATTTTATTTCTTTCATATGTGTCTGGCCCACTTAAAAAAAATTTTTTTTTTAGATATTTATATTTTGTGTCATCTATATAAATAGAATATTTTTCTTTTCCTTTTGTCTCTGTTATTACTGGTTTACTATATGGGACATCTATTGATTTCTATGCATCTTTTTTATAATTGGACATATTACTAAACTCCTATATATGGTATGGGAGTATTTCAGATGATGTTCTTAGTTTTTTTATATTATCATAAAATAACAATAATCTGATTTCACCACTCTAACATTTATTCCCCAATTCTTTTTAACATTTTGACTATAATGGTCATCATCAAATTATTCTAGATGTTGTTCTGTTACTATAACAAGAACTCCTACAAGTTTTCCACTTTGAGTATGGTATTTATTTGTGTCTGCTTTAATTTCTTTCATCAGTATTTTATCACTTTCAATGTACAGGTCTTTTGCCTCCTTAGATAAGTTTATTTCTAAATATTTTATGCTTTTTGATGCTATAGTAAATGGGATTTTCTTAATTTTCTTTTCAAATAGTTCATTTTTAGTGTATAGAAATGCAACAAATTTTTATTGCTGATTTGCTACCCTGCAACATTGTTTATTAGTTCTAACAGTTTGTGTGTGGGGGGGGGGGGGCATCTTTAGGATTTTCTATAGGTAACATCATGTTATCTGCAAACAGAGACAATTGCACTCCTTTCTTTCTGCTGTAGATGCCTTTTTTTTTTCTTGCCTAATTGCTCTGGCTAGGACTTCCAGTGCTGTGAGAACGAGAGTGGTGAGAGTCTTGTCTTGTTTCTGATTTCAGAGGAAAAGCTTTCAATTTTTCACTGTTGAGTGTGATGTCAGCTGCGGGATCGTCATACTTGTATATGGCCTTTATTACAAGGTACAAGGTATTGTTGAGGTACATTCCTACTATACCTAATTTGTTGAGTGGTTGTTTTAATCATGAAAGGATGCTGAGCTTTTTTCTGCATCTATCGAGATGATCATATGAATTTTACCCTTCACTCTGTTAATACAGTGTATCATATTCATTGATTTGCCTGTGTTAAACCATCTGGCATCCCAGGGATAAACCCCACTTGATAATGATGTGTGGTCCTTTTATGTGATGCTGAAATTGGTTAGCTAGAATTTTGCTGAGGAATTTTGCATCTATATTCATCATGGATATTGGCCTGTAAATGCTGGAGGCATCATACTTTCTGACTTCAAAATACAAGGGAAAAAAATCTAGCCACAAAAACCTCTATTTTTCATCTTACATGGCTGGATACTTTCTGGACAGACTTTGTACATCACAAAGTTACAATAACTATTAGTAAAACAGTATAATAATGGCATAGAGACAGATAGATAGACCAAAGGAACAGAACGGGAAACCCAGAAATAAGCCCACACATACACTGTCAACTGGTCTTTGACAAAGGTGTCAAGAACATGCAATGGAGATGGAATAGTCGCTTCGACAAACAATGCTGGGGACACTGGATATCCACAGACAAAACGAAAGGAAATTTGACTCTTTTCTTACACAACACACAAAAATCAACTCAAAATAGATTAAGCCTTAAATGTAAGATCTGAAACTGCAAAACTCATTGAATAAAACAGGGGGAAAAGGTTCTTGCCATTGGTCTTGGCAATAATTTCTTGGATTTGAAACCAAAAATAGACACGTGGCTTCTGCACAGCAAAGAAAACAATCAACAGAGTGAAAAAGCAACTACAGAGCAGCAGGGAAAAATTGCAAAGCTTCCAACTGGTGAGAGGTTAATATCCAAAATATGTAGGACCATTCCCACAACTCAATAGGACAAAAAAAAACTAAAAAATGGGCAAATGAGTCTAAAAGATGTTTTTTAAAAGAAGACGTATTTACAAATGGCCACCAGGTATGTGAAAAGATTCTCAACATCACTAATCATCAGGGAAATGCAAATCAATACCACAACAAACTATCACTCCACACTGTTAGAATGACTGTTTCCGGGGAAAAAAGAAAAAAAAAGATACACGTTGGTGAGGCTATGGAACGTTCAGAACCCCCACGTCCTGCTAGTGGTGGGGTTGTAAACGGTGCAGCTGCTCTAGAAATGAGTATTAAACACAGAACTGGCATCTGATCCAGATCCCACTTCCGGGCAATTATCCCAAAGAACTGAAGTCTAGATCTCACAGAGATCTCTGCATTCCCGTGTTCACTGTAGCATTATCCACAACGGCCGAGACATGCAAACAACCCAGATGTTCATCAAAAGATGGACGGAGGAAGCAAATGTGGTGCAGACACACAAAGGAATATTGTTCAGCCTTTAAAAGGAAGGAAATCCTGCAGTTTACACCAACACGGAGGACCCGGAGGGCATCAGGCCGAGTGAAATACGTCAGTCACGGCAGGACGACCATTCCACGACCCCACTTCCATTTACAGTATCAAACTCACAGAAGCAGAGGCTAGAACAGCGGTCGCCAGAGGCTCGGGGGAAGGGATACGGGGAGTTGTTGTTGAATGGATACAAAGTTTCAATTATGCAAGATAAATAAGTTCTAGAGATCAGCTGTGCAACATACTTACTATCCATGGTTAGCAATGCTGTCGTGTGCACTTAAAATTTTTGAAAAGACAGATCTCATGTTAAATGTCACCACCACACACACACACACAGACACACGTGCGCACAAACACACACACACACACACACACACACACACGGAAATTTCTGGAGGTGATGCATACGCTTCGTACCTTTATTGTGGTGATGGTATCAGAGGTGTATGCATATGCATGTCCTATCTCATCAATATGTATACGAGTATATTAAATGTGCATAAATTTTTGTATAACAATTATATCTCAATAAAATTTAGATAGAAAGTTGGTTTTTTATGGCTTTTACGTTTATGTTTACATGTGAGATTGACCTGTAGATTTTGCTTGTTTACTACTTTTCAACCAAAGTAGTAAATCTTGACTTTGATATAAATTATGTTTGCTTTATAAGGTGAATTGGGAAGTTTTCCGTCTATAATTAGCATGATCATCCTCTCTCTTGAGATTTAAGTCGATTTTCTACACAACCATCTGTTTTAACATTTTTCACTCTCTTGCTTTGTTATTCAATTATTCTACAATTTAAATTCATAACTTAAATTTTCCTAGAAAATCATCCATTTTAAAAAAATGTTCTGTGTTAATATACGAGATCTGACAATTAAGTTTGCGAACTGATCCTAGAAAAAGTGCTCCATCCCTCACTGCTGAATGTCACTGCGGGCCCCTTCGAAGGACGCCCCTTGGGAAGCTGTGCACCGGCGCCAGCGCCCGGCCCACCCTTCAGAGCAGTTTTGGAACTCTTTCTCTGGCTGGAATGGCCGTCAGAGCCGTCCTCGTACCCAAACTCTGACAACTAAGTTGGCGAACTCGCCACCGTGCACTTACGCTGGCAGCACTGTGCACACAACTCTTTTGGGTACAAGGACAGCTCTGATGGCCGTTGCAGAAAACGAGTTCCAAAACTGCTCTGAAGGGTGGACTGGGCGCTGGCGTCTGTGCACGGCTTCCCAAGGGGCGTCCTTCGAAGGGGACCGCCGTGACGTTCAGCAGTGACGTGCAAATTCTGCTGTTTTGGGCTGTTTGTGTCCTTTTCTGCTGTGGCCTTGATCTATGAAATCTATTTGCTTTGTGACTGATTTCAATAAGCAGTGATTCCGCTTAGAATTCAGTAGTAAATGCTTGTAAGTGTTTCAAAAACATTGTTTAACCCCTGCATGTAACCCTGTAATTTTTAAAGTCGAAAGGAAGAGGGAGGTTTCGGTTCTTGTTAACACGTCGCAGCCGACGTGCTTTACTGTCCCCTCCACACCCCGCGCTCCTGTGACTTCTCCCAGGACTCCTCGGACGTGTAGTAAACAAACTGGGACTTTACATTTGGGTTCTCACTAATTGTTGCGCACTGTGACTTCTCTTCAAAAGTTAATATGTAACATCTGAGTTCAGTTTTCCAAACAAGGTCTCGACCATTCAGAGCAGCATTTCCCGAAGCAGAAGTTATGCCTGGACATTTGTCCTGCCTTTCCCCTCGCACCCCCCGCAGTGCACGGCCGGGGTCCCCACAGGTGCTGGAGCCGGGACACAAGGCCCCCAGGGCTCCAGGCCCCCTGAGAAGGGTGGTGTGGGGGGAGCTGAGAGCAGAGCACACAGGAGCCAGTCAAGGTCGGGGGTCCAGACAGAGCCCCAGGGCTGCCCGACACAGCAGCGGCCCCGGGAGGCGCAGGTGCCCTGGGCTGTCCCCAGCTGGCCTGGGCAGGAGGAGCCAGCTGCACTGCTGTGGCGACGCCTCCCCCGTCCCCCTGCCCCAGGGGCGAGGAGAAGGGGGGGAGAAGGCCTCACTCCAAGGCGCCGTCGTCGCCACGCCTTGCGGCAGTTGTATAACGTTTGGGCGGAAGTCTCCGTTAACAGGTGTCACCTGCAAAACGGCACGAGGGCTCTTCTGCGAGTCCCACGTGAAAAGCGCGGGGTCGTTCCAGGAGGCGGCCGTGACCTCGGCGCCGTATTAGAGCTGCGACCGTTCACGTAACGACGGGAGCCTGAGCCTCGGGGAAGCCCCGGTGTGACGCGGAGTCCCACCCCCGGTGTCACCTATCTTACTGCTCACGGCCCCTCCGTGGTCGGCACGCGGCGGGCCACGAGGACATTTAATTATGAGCACGTCACAAGTGCAGCCGACAAGGCCGAGGCTGCAGGGACACTGCCGGCGAGGGGGCGGCAGCGGAAACACCGAGCTGATGCCCCCAGCAGGGCGACAAGGACACTTCTGCACGCACCCCCGCCCCCCCCCCGGGCCCCGAACGTTCCCGTCTGCGCCCCCTGCGGAGGGACGCCGGTGGGACAGCTGCATCCTGACTGTCCCCTCTAACTTTCAGGTGTGTCAGCCACACCGTCTTCACACCTCACGCCTGCGCGTCTCTGCCCCACTCAGCTCTGCTGTTCACCCAGCGGACAGGCCCAGGAAGCCCACCGGACCCCGGTGCGCCCCAACCCTCAGCTGTCACTAACCCTGAGAAGGGGGACCCTGCGACGTGCACGTCGGAGCGGGCCGGGCTGTCGGCTTCTCGGCAGGCACCGTCCTGATGGCAGGGCCACCGCGTGGCACCCACGGCCCGTGTGTCCGGGCCACTGCCCCTGCTGCCCGCTGCAGGGGACGGCGCGGGCAGGAAGGGCAGGCCGAGCGGCCCCGCGGAGGAAGCTGAGGAGTGGCCATCGCGCCGGCAGATGAGTCCCACACACAATTATTCATTCCCAGCCTCTTGACATGTAGATTAATGAGTTTGATAACCCGGGCTTCTAGAAGTAGCTTCCACCGTGTTCGCAGGCTGTCCCCCTCCTACACCGCACGCGGGACTGTGCAGCCGAAGCAGATCGATACGCTGGCGGCGGCCATCGCGGCGGTGGCCACCGGAGCCCGGCGTCAGACATACGACACAAAACCCGTGTCCTGCCCGGCCGGGGGGGAGGCGCCAGGACAGGCGGACGCCGGAGGGGACGCTGGGCCTCAGACCCCGGCCTCCCCTGCCTTCTGGCCTCCCGAGCGGGAGGGCTTTGTGCAGACAGCGGCGACCTGGGCGTGGAGCCCCGCTGTCCCTGCTGGGCCCCAAGACACCCTCCCCAAGGAGGAGGCCCACGGGGACAAGGCACGCACGGCCACTGCAGGTGTCCCGCTTGGGGCCAGCGGGCAGCGCCCGACTCCGGGCTTCCGTCCCTGCATCCCCAACGTCCCGAGGTCAAGGCCCCGCACAGAGGAGCGGCCGCTGCGCGGTGGCCACGCGCGGGGGAGAGTGCGGACATTGACTGCGTTGCCCAGCGTGTCCCTGGGCGTCCTCTGCGGCCACTTGGCCCCTCAGATTCCAGCACATTCATTGCTCCTCATCCTCGCTGGTGTTTATACTCCAAACGCAGTGCGTGCTGTTTGCAACGACGGTGCGGGAGGCGGCGAAGTGACAGAGGCAAAGGCTCCCGCGACCCCGTGGGCCTGCAGCCTGGCCGCCGCCGCCCGCCTTCCCGTGCAGACAGACGGGCTCACGTCGTCAGGCTCCTCAGTGGCGTGGAGACCCAAGCACGGCTCCGAGCTCTGGTTCACCGAGGCTGCTGCGGGGCTCCGCATGGGCAGCCTCGGGCCTTGCGGGGACGAGCGGGGCGCCCACCTGTGCGTTCGGGGCCGGGGCCGGCTCCTCTGAGCGGCGGGGGGGCTGCGGTGGGCTCCTGCCATGGGCCGAGGGCCTGCCCGGTGCCCTGCGGGGCAGGGGCTGCGCAGTGGCCGTTTGGGGACCACGGGGAGCTGGCGAATGCGTGCCCTGTCTAGGGGGACAGCTGTTCCCGGCTCCCGACAGGCAGAGGGACGCGGACCCATCATCATGCGGCACCAGCCCGCAGAGACTGCCCTCCCCGGCCTCCCCAGCGGCTCGGTCCACTGTTTTCTCCTGAGCCGGCAGCACTGGGCCACAGCAAGCCCAGGACGGCGTCCGCAGGGGGGACCTGTCACTGCGCCCATCAAGGCCCCAGCAGGAACCCAGCCCTGCTCCCTGTCACCCGTGGACCCGGGCCCCACACGCATCTCTTACAGCCAGTGGACAAGCTTCCAGCTTCCCTCCCACTGTGACGGTGGCACAGTGACAAGGGCTGCAGACAACCCTGCAGAGTGGCCGGCAGCACCGGGCCCCAGGGGTTCTGGGAGCGCATCAGCCCTCCAGGAGGGGCCGCAGGCCCAGCGGTTCTGGAAGCCGAGGCACCAGGCTGCCCAGCGCGCAGTGTCCAGAGCGCGTTTGGGAGCGGGAAGGCCCCTGGGACCGGCCACCACCCGCCTTTCCAAAGCACGACGCCCAATCGGCAGCAAGAACAACGGAACCGGGACGGGGACGGGGATGGGGACGGGGCCCAGCAGCCCGGCATCCCCTGGAGCCGTGTGAACAGGGCTGGAACGGGGACGCCGCTGCCCAGCAACTGCCTGGCCCGGGGCAGCGGGCACCCCGGGTGACCCGACCGGAGGAGCCGTCCTGCCTCGGCATTGAGCCCAGACACGCGGCAGTGTCCCCCGGCACCCGCGACGACAGCCCAGCCTGGCCGCACGCGCCCCCACGTCGCCCCACGTCGCCCCCCACGTCGCCCCCACGTCGCCCCACGTCGCCCCCACGTCGCCCCACGTCGCCCCCACGTCGCCCCCACTGGCAGCCCGTAGTCGCCGGCACGTCGCGCGGGTCCTTAGATGTCCGAACTAACTGCAAATACTTAAAAAGCGGGAAACTTCCCAGGAAAACGCAGACTTCCGGTTTCCCTTCTAGAATCAGAGACCCCGCGGCGAAGGGCCTGTGTCCCGCGTGCCCCCGCCTGTCGGGCGGGACGGCTGTCGCCCTGGGCGGGGCACGCAGTCGCCAGCTCCCGGTGGTCCCCAAACGGCCACTGCGCAGCTCCCGCCCCCGGGGCCCCTCGGACCTGGCGGGGGCCCGGGCAGCAGTGGCGGCGTGACCCGCAGCCCGTGTCCCAGCTTGTGGCCGCCGAGCCCGGGCCCCACTCCCCGCGACGCTGCACGTGTTAACCTGGGGGTGAGCGTCCCCGGGGGGCTGGGGGCGGGCACTTCCACCCAAGTCTTCCGTGTTGAAGGGGGAAAGTTCTGATTGGCCGATGCCGGAATTGGGGTGCTGGGCCGAGGGTCCCAAAAGGATAATGTAGCTTTAAGCCTAGGTGCCCTTCAGGGAACGGACTGGATAAATGTCTCCTGAGAAGCCTGTAAATATTCCGTCGCCTCCCTGTCATTACTACCATGAAATGATAATGAAGCATGAAAGAAATATAATTCCACATTCAGATGACAGCATTAGCCTCCATAAGCAAACTGAAATATTTATTAGTAAAATGTTCGCTATCTACGCCTGTAATCTAAAAAAAGGACAAAAATGTTTTATAATAAAAAAGAGATTGAATGCAGAGGTAAAATCTGGTTGGCTGATTTTATTGCTTATTATTAAATCCTGGGAAAACAATTATTTTTTTCTTTTCATTAGTGAGACACCCAAATTAAAACTATGCCCTCCGGCTGCAAGGTTTACAGTAGTGATTAAAAACAAGGAATTGTGATGCATGGGGCTCCTGACAACGGCATAATCAAATTCATTCGTATTGTTCAATCTCTCACTGACAAACATTTTTACAGTGAAATACACCAAACAAAGAATCACATACAACTATCAATACAGAGACATTAAGAAACCTTGTTATTATTTAAACAGTGAAGTGATCCAACATTGCCATAATCTCGAATACAAACATTATAGTGTCGTTAATTAGGGTAATTATAGCCTAAATTGTGCTTAATTGTCTTATACTGAATAGGACGTGTGAATGAAGGTTTTTGGAGCTTTTTACAATCCATGAGTGCCACCGGGCTATTTAGTTATAATTTAATAAGTTTTTATGGTATTTCCTATAAATCAGGAAATACATCTGAACAGAAGCTGAGAGAGCACCGGGAGCCAGAGGCCGTGACCTCCGTTTCACCTTACGGAAACGCGGGCAGGAGAGAGCCGTTCAGTTGCGGCCGGCGTCACCGTCACCGAGCGCGGCTGCACCCTGGGCACATTCCTTCACGGGAAGCGGAAAGGAAACAACAGGCTCTTTGAAGCGAATGAAAAATTAGAAATTCAAGTGACCACGATCAATTCTGAAACACTGCACAAAATTAATTACAGTTTTGCATCAGAAGCAAGAATGTGGATTTCAGACACTCGGTGTCATTTATCTCGCGCTGCACCCTATACGAGGCGATGACAGAGCCCAATCCAACCCCACCCCCTGGCCCGCGGCCGCCCGGAGGCCGTGCGGTAGCAACGATGAACCCCGAATTACGCGGGGGACGGTGCGGGCACGCCACGGCGCCGGAGACGGACGGATGTGCAGCCGTTTATCAGGCTCCCGCCCGGCCGCCGGCGACAGAACGCAGGCTACGCCCCTACACCGACCGGTTCCCATCGCGCAGGGCCCAGGCTGGGGGTGGGGGTCACATCCAGTGCCTGAAACCCAGCTCGGCCAGGGAGGGCCCCCTGCCCGCTCTGGCCCCGAGGACCAGCCCAGGAAGCTGTCGGCGTGCAGGTGGCCCACAGGTGTCCCCCGGAGAGGCTCACTGAGTACACGCCCCACAAGGAGGCCCGGCCCGCCCCGCCCGGGCCCTAAGGCAGGGCCTGCGTGTGTTCAAAATGCATCTTCCTCTGTTGTCAAAACGAACCCAGGATTGGAAAGGCTGACAGATGTCCCCGGCTCCGAGAAGCACACGTGGGGCGTCACCCGGGCGCGCGCACGCACACGCAGGGTGCCGGCTTCATTTAACCCAGCGATGGCAGCCGGCTTCTTAACGGGAGAGATCGCCGGGGGGGACTGTCGTTTTAAGGTTTGTACATTGAGCCTCACCGAACGAACGCTTAGATTCTGAGCGGTTGGCCCTGGGTCCCCGTGACCCCCTGCCGGCACCTCAGTGAGCCCAGGGCCCCGGCCCCCGGCCCCGCGCAAGCCCCTCAGCCCTCCACCTGGGCTTCCTTAAACGCGTGTGTAGTCGCCGAGGCACAGACCTCCCCGTCCCACTTGTCCCACGCACGTCTGCCTGTCGCGAGGCCAAGGCCGCAGGCACGGGGGGTCACGGGAGACGGAGAGGACAGCGTGCAAGACGAGGGCACCTCCACCTCCCGTCTGTGGGTAGAAACATGGCAACAGAGAGCTCCTGCTCGCTTCCGGGACAGTGGCGAGTGGCGGGGGCTGCGGCCCACGGAGCACGGCCCCTCTGTCCCTCCGGAGGGGCTGCGGCTCTGCGCAGACGTCACCGGGAAGAAACACCGCTCTGTGCCCGCCGATCGGGACCAGTGAGCAAACTGGAAACCTCGATGGTTTCCGAGAAACCCTTTACTTTCCTTAATGCTGACCCACCTTCTCAGAGTGAATACAGGAAGCGCTCTGCTGGCTACGGAAGCACTGCTGACGGCCAAGCCGGCCGAGAGCCCCCGCTTGTGACTCCAGGTCCAGGACAGCATCTCCCCTGCGGAATGATGGGGCAGGCGCCACCTCAGGATTCTGAGGGACAGATCGCTGCCCTCCACCCACTGTGACATTCAGAAGGGTCCCTGGTCCCCTCCCTCCCTTGCACTGGCCACCCCCCAGCAGTCCCACCCTGGAGTGACGGCTGGCATGATCGGGGTCTGGGGGCTCTGGCCCAGTTCAGGGTCCGTGCCCGCCCTGCCCTCAGGTTCTAGAACCAGCCCTAATTTGCCATTCCTCCCCAATACTTGGACTTTTGAGAAGTTAAAATAAACACCTAAATGCCGTGCATCTAAGACCTGCACTCCAGCGTGTGGGCCCCGGCCATCCCTGCTCCAGGCAGGGTCCCCTCTCGAGAGGGACGCCCCATGACTGTGGGGAACTCGGTGGCGCCAGTGAGAGAGGCAGAGGTGTGCTCAGCCACGGAGGGGCACCACCAAGCTGTCTCAGCCAGTGCCCATCAGCGACCTTCACAGGGTCAGAGCCGAGAAGGCGCCGCGCGCATCCCCAGGCAAGGGGCTCACTGCTGGGTACCGGCCAAGGAAACCCCCCGTTCCCACCCTGGCCTCCCCTAGTCCGCTGTCGGACCGGCCAGGACGCGAGCGCACCCGCCGTCACCCATGGCCTGGCCATGGGGGCAGAAGCATCAGTGGCCTTGCTCAGAGCTCCTGCTGGAGCATCCAGACGGGGGCTGGAAGCCCCTGCCCCACAGGTGCCGGAAGGTCAGGGAGGTCAAGCCTCCAGGTAAATGCCAAGCGTGACCTTCTTATCTGGTTATGTGGCGTGTGGGCCCCGCAGTGACACACAGAACTCCGCTCTGGGACCGCCATCAGTGGACGCCCCTTTGAAGAGAAACCGGTGGGAAACTGTTTTTCTGAGACACTCACTCCGCGCGTCTCAAGATGCACTTAGCAGGCCGTGGGGAGAACGTCGGACAATGGGGCTTCGCATCGGCTCACGGGGCAGAGATGGCGGCGGGGTAAAGGGCGGGGGGTCCGGCACCCAAGAGCGAAGCCCCCCAAAGGCTCAGGCTGGAACCGAAGGGGAGCTGTGACTTTGACGCTTGTGTCATTTGAATCTGCTAGGTCCAGGCATCTCCCCTGCGCCAGAAGAGCCAGCACTGGTCACCCCCTCGAGTCACAGCAGCTGCAGTTTTCAGAATCGGGGCGTGGCCTTACGGTGAGGGGGGACAGACTAGGGAGGTGGCCTGACACACAGACTGAAGCCCACCTAAGCTCCCGCTCTACTCCCCGGGGGCCGGGGCCCCTCTGCTAACGCTTGACCATGTCCGTGTCCACAGAGAGCTGTCCTAGACCCCGGAGAAGGGCAAGGTCAGCGGTCCTCGAGCCTGAGGGCAGTCCTGGCCTGCCTGTGACTCCTGGGCGTCACCCCATGGGCGGGTGTTGTTTGGGGGGCTGCACATCAGACACACCCCAACACGCACAAGTGTTCTCAAGGCCTTTGGGGGAACGCGCATCCGAGAAACCTCACATCACAGGAAGGAACGTTCCCCAAGCGCGGCTGCTGGGGGTGTGCGCGTGTGCTCACGGGGAAACATTCCAGACCAGGGGGCCCATTTACATGAGAAAGAGATAAAGTTCACGGGTATTTTTTCCATTCTTGCCCAGGGACCTTAGAGAGACTCCGACAATGACAATGCAAATAGGATGCTTTTCATTTAAAATTAGCTGTTGGATCCCTCACAACCCAAAGCTTACTCTTCCCAGAGAAAAGCTGGAGCCAAAAGCAATGCATTATATTGTTAAACAGGAGCCAAGCAAGTTTCATTAGAAAAGAACACGGTCCAGGGGTCACCGAAGGGCGCGTCAGGGCTGTGAGGCCAATGGGGAAGCCATCAGCCCTCCCGTCAGAAGCCCCTGCTCGACAACTGACCTTGCACGACCTCCTGCTCAGCGACCAGTCGCTTCAGCCACAAAACAGGAGCCAAGTGGCCTTGCCTCTGCCTCTCTGACAAGGTTGGACTGGAGCCTCGATAGAACAGGGTGATGTTTGAAAAGCCAAAGGCAGCGCACATGCATCAGGGGTCCCCGCTGACACGCGGCCTTGGGGACGAGCAACGCTAGGGACTGACTCCCCGCACCACGATGTCTGACACTTTAAGAAGACAATTAAGAAGGTTCCCAGCGTGGAGCCTCTGCCTGTGCCTGTCTTGTGTCCTTGGAGGCAGGAGCCACAGGAACAACCACAGTTGCGGTAACACTGGTGCCGAGTGATGTCAGCGTCACGGCCGAGCGAGTGGACTCCTCTGCAGTCGGACGACGACTCAGCAAAGGGCTCCCAACACGCAGACGCGCCTGAGAGCGCCACCTCCGAGTGGGCAGATGGCCACGAGCAGGGGGGGCAGGAGGCGGGAAGGGCACGGTGAGTTCCGCCGAACATCCCAAGAAGCTTTAGCACCTGTCCTTCCCAAATTCTTCCAAAACGCTGAAGGACAGGGAGCACGTCCCAACTCCTTTTACAAGGCCGACTTTATCCTGATCGCAAACCAGGCAAGGACAACACACGCACACAAAGACAATTGCAGACTGATAGAGAGATCCGGTGAACACAAGTGCAAAAATCCTAAACGAAATACTAGCAAATCCAATACAACAATGCAATAAGGGTACCACTACCTCCTGGCCAAGTGGGATCAAATCCAGGGATGCAAGGACAGTTCAATAGCCGCAAGTCAATCAGCGATTCCCCACGTAAACAACATGAAGGATAAGAATCATACGATCGTCTCAACAGATGCACAAAAGCACTTGACACGACCCAAAATCCTAGTGTAGAAGGAACGCGCCCCAATGTGACAGAGCCCACGTACGACAGACCCTCCGCTGACGTCACACCCGGCAGCGAAAAACGGGAAGCTATTCCTGTACGACGAGGAGCAGGACCGAGACGAAGGATCAAAGACCCACGTGTGAGGCCGGAGCCAATAACATGCCAAGAGGGAAACGCAGGCACTAAACTTACGGGCCGTGGTCTCAGAGGGGTTGTTCTGAACTTGACCCCAAAGGCAAAGGAAACGAAACTAAAAAGAAATGGTTGCGTCTACACCACACTCGGAAGCGTCTTCACGGCCCAAGAAACCATCAACGAAACAAAGACAACCAACAAACTGGAGAAACACTTGCACACAACGTCTCTGATAAGGGGCTGGTATCCAAAATGCAGAGAACTCATCCAGCTCAACACGGAAGGCCAGCCCCCGGGGACCCCAGGACGGCTGTCCCCACCCTGGGCTGGCAGCGCCCATCGGGGGCCAGGGTGCTCGTCCTCATGCGCCCCTGCCCTGCTCTCATGCGTCTCGTGCCGTCTGTCACTCCGCGTCTGCTCTGTCCTCGGAGCTCAGCCCGCAGAGATAAGGGACCCTTTTCTCGCCCCGGACACCCCTGGAGCCTGGCACAGCAGCTGCTGCTGGTGGCGCTGAGTGAGCCCCATAGGTGTGACAAGGGAGGGCCGGGACGTGTGACGGAGCGGGAGTGGCACTGGGTCCCAGCGCCACCCTTTCTACTCGCCGCCCTGTAATCAGGGGCAGGTTGCCTGGGAGCTCATTTGCAAAAGGAAGCTGGTGACTGCTGCCCGATGCCCAGGGACCCTGACCGCAGTGGCAGGCTCGTCGGTGCCACAGCTCAGCTGGCCCGCGGACCTGTTAGCTGCCCGCCACAGCTGTCACTGAGGAGCGGCAGTGCGAGACCTCCATGCCCCGCCAGGGCCACCCCGGCCATCTGCCACTGTGCACCTGTCCTGTGCATGCCCGGGTGCCCCACCCCGTGTCCTCCACATCCCCCTGCACCGGGAAAGGCTGCCTGGTGTCACTGGTGGGAAAAGCGCCCCGGACCCTTGCTTCGTCTTCCAGAACCTGCGGGATGGAGGCGTCCCTCGTCCCTGCCACGCTGTGTGGTGGGCTGTCTCCTGCTGCAGGTGGGGACCTAGGGGTCCCAGGTTCTGACCGTCGGCCTGGTTCACAGCTCTCGGTGACCCTTAAAATCACGTCTGGCCTTGGGGACACGTGTCGTAATCCTTAGACAAAGAAGACACCCTGGACAAGGCCTGTGGCCCAGGGCACGGGTGACAACAGTATCACCTGGACATGGGGGCTCCGAGCAGCTGCCACCGCCCTGCCCGCCACGAGCCTCGTCTCCGGGACCGGCCACCCCATGCGCGGGGCGTCCCGGGGACAATGAGGAAATGCAGTCGCCTGGCCAAGGAGAGCAGCCCGAGGTGGTCGTGACGCGCCCGTGGGTGTCACCTGTGCCCTCGCAAACCCCAGGCGCTCAGGCTGCTGCAGGCTTGTTGGCTGGGGACGGCTTGAAGGCTGGCGCCCCTCGGACCCCCCGGGAGGTGGGGAATTTACAAAAATAACATCTTCAGGGCTTTGCTGGCACTGTGGCTGTTCCCGGTTTCTGCTGCGTTTTTAGCCATTATTTTCTCCGATTTCCCAGAATGCCTCGGATCAGACGCAAACAGAAACTGAGTGATTACCCCAAAGTGTGCTAGATGAACTGGAAAAAGTCTATTCAAACAAAGCTCATTAGTTCTGATACCTCCAGGGCGATGACAAATTAAGGGGCTGCTGAGAGCACGCACAGACACAAGGCGGGGGCCGGGGGCCGGGGCTGCGCCGCGCTGCCTCGATAAATTCCCCCGAAAAAGGTAAAAATTACAATTGCAGCGAAAATGGAATCCCTTTAAGGCGCGTGGACGGAATAGATCATGCCCCCCGCCCGCGTGCGGCCGCGACGTGACGACGGAGCGCGGCCCGCAGGGGACAGCCGGCGTCCCCGTCCCCGCACGCCCTGGCTCCGTGCCCCGCCCCCACCCCAGGGCCCCTGGGAAGACCTGGCGCCAGGGCGGCGGGTCCTCACGCGGCGGGCAGAGCGGCGTTGTCACAGCCCGGGACCGGGGACCCAGCTCCTGGCCGCCCGGTGGCCTCCCTCCTCCGGGTGTGCAGGGAGTGGGGCACGCGGAGCCGTGCCAGCCGCCTGGCGGGGCGGGGGAGGCGGTGTCGGGGCTGCACCCAGGTTCTGCGGGCGGCCCTGGGGGTCTCTGGAGGACACAGTGGCCACGTGGGAGTCCCGGCCCCTTCGGCTCGTTTCTGGGTTTAAGACCTCGATAGTCTCTCATCACAAGTGTCCACGCCCGTGTGACTTCCTTTAAAGGCCCTGACTGCGGAGTGGGCCCGCACCCCCCCCCCCGACATCCGGCACCGCCAGCCGCCCCGCCACGCGCCGACGTGGACCGGGGAGTGGGAGCGGGCAGGGGCAGGCGCGCAGACCCCCGCACCGACCAGCAGGGCCCCCCACCCCGTGCCCACCGCCCTCCGCCGTCCCCTCCGCCCGCGGTCAGCCCCTGCTCCTTCTGGGCTTTGTGGTGTCGTCTTGGTCCACGTAGCTGGAGGCTCTAAAGTGCATTTCAGTGTCTGGTGTGGAGGCTCCATCACCGCTTCCCCCCACCTTTCCTGGCCTGTTACTAGTCACTGAATCACCCAAACGAACTTTCCCAGAACTTAGACTCGGGGGAAGAGAAATGTCTGTCTGTGTTGCAAGTCCAGCACAAATATTGGGGAACAGCCCTGGGCTCTGTGGGACCCCCAGGGAACCGTCACCTCTCTGGGGAAGGCAAGGGAGTGACAAACGAGCTTCACAGGAGCCCGTGGGGTGCGTGGCAGCATCCGGTTTGCACGGGGCCGGCGCCGGAAGTGCCCTAACTGCCCAGAGGAGCTGCGGCGGCCCTGGTCCCCCGCCCCAGCCCTCCTCTGTGGACACTGAGACCCGGTGGGGGTGGGGGCAGTGTCTGGGACAGGTGAGCGTCAGGGAGGCGAGGCAAGGGGACATCGTTCCGAGGAGACAGAACGCGTTTAGGGGTGCAGAGGCAGTTGGGATTGGATTCCAGGAAGGACCCCAGAGCACCCGGACCCGTGGACAAGGAGAGCTGCAGCCGGTGCCCACAGGGCTGGTGTCCCCTGGGGAGTTTGCCCTTCCCTCCTTCGTGTGACCCCAAGTGGCCAGAGCCCTCAGCCTGTCCCACACCCTGTTCGGTGGCCTGTGTCTTCGAGCCCAAGGGTCCCAGGGAGATGGCCCGAGGCCAGGACAGCAGTGTCCCACGCATTTGGCAGGATTTTTAAAAATTATCTTCAAATGCTGGATGTCCGTGAATCTCAAAGCCAAACCTGGCGTGGGAACGCCGGCCATGGCGGCAGTGCTCCGTGGGCGCTTGAGCACTTCTTCCATCAGACTCCACTCAGGTGACCAGAACGCGTCATCCACCTGGTCCGAGAACAAGAAGCTCTGCCCGCAGCCCGAGCGGCCACCGCCACTGCCGGGACACCGCGGACGAGTGAGCGACTCTGGGCAGCTGACAGACCCTGAGACGGGGGTGCCCCCCGGTCCCCGCATTCTCCATTTTCCATCAGTAAGGAAACTGTCCCTGTCTGACCGGAGTGTCACGGCAGGGCGGAGCCTGCTGGGGAGCAGGGACCGCGCCCTCCGGGCGACAGGACACACAAAGTCCAGGGGAGGCGTCGTCTCCAGGGGCCCAAGGACGCGAGGCAGCCACAGCAAGGGGCACCTTGACTCAGGCTCCGCGGGCCTTCCTCCGTGGCGGTCACTCCGACAACGCCCCTGCGCCCAGCACCTCCCCACAGCCGGGAGGCAGGCGGTGGCCAGGGCGAGCAGGGCTGTCCTGCTCCAGCTGCCAGTCACCCGTCCTGGGCACAGGCTTCCCAGAGGGGACGGGGCGCTTTGCGAAGATGACATCGTAATAATGCACCTGCGTGTTCCAGCCAGTAGGGCCCAGGGCACTTGGGCAAAGCCACGTCCCTTCCTCCTGCCCCCGGGCCCTCCCCTGACCCTGCCCGCCGAGGGTGAGGCCATGTCCCCACTTTGCTCTCAGTGAGGAGTGAGCCCTCCATCCGGGGTCTTCAGAATGCAGGGCGGAGCCAGGGAGTGGAGGCGGAGCCAGGGAGTGTGGGGCGGAGCCAGGGAGTGTGGGGCGGAGCCAGGGAGTGTAGGGCGGAGCCAGGGAAGTGTGGGGTGGAGCCAGGGACTATGGGGCAGTCAGGGGTGTGTGGGGCAGAGTCAGGGAGTGGAGGCAGAGCCAGGAAGTGTGGGGCGG